>JALLAP010000583.1:0-13128 GCA_036939355.1 Thalassiosira profunda | reverse complement strand
TCTCATCGGACGGACATCTCACTTTTAATGCTACTAACGCAACAACCAACCAATAGACGTCACCCTCAAGAGCCATGCCTGCTCCTCTCGGAGCATAGGGCACGCCTTTCGGGCCGCCTTCTCGATGAGCGGGACGAACTTCTCGCCGCACTCCCCATTGTCGGCGTCGGCGTCGTTCGCGAAGAATATCTCCTGGTCGCCGTGGATCCAAATCACCTCGAGCGTGTAGGGGAGGTGGGCGTTCGCCGCGCCGTCGTTCTCCTTGAACAGGAACACGAGCGTGTCGCATTTCTCGATGTGCTCCCAGTCGGGATCGGCCTCGGTGTCGTCGTTCCTCATCTCGTACTAGTGTGAGTACCAACCACAGGCATTCACTGAAGCTACAGAACACCCCTCGTATCAACCTCAATCACCAACCTTTGTCATCGAGAGACCAAGTTAGTAGTCTTGCGTGGCCTGTTTGTCCTTCTATCGGCATCAAAGGCCGTTACTATCATTCAGCCACAAGGTGAAGGTGAGGCACTGCCAAGCCCTGCCAAGCGAGCCAAGGGATCTGTGGAATGCGACATAAAGACCAACAAGGATACCTTTCAGGACGACGGACCCAATACATTTCTCCGCATGTAGGATTGTTAGAATTCCAATGTAGCTTATCGAGTCTTAGATGAACCGAGCCGATCTGGCGCCGACGAAAATGGCCGTGGAGGAAAGGGAGAGGGGCCTCGACCCCGCTCGACCGAAGGCTTCTTTGGGGGCGTTGCTGTTCAAACATCGGCTGGAGGGTGAACCCGGCTAAGCACGCGGTGGCCGGACGCAGCAGATGCAACAAAGAGCGCTGCCGCGGAAGCAATACGATAGGTCGAATTCATTGCAAAGCCAGAGCGAAGTCGGCGCACAGCATAAGGAGCATCGGCGTCTACAGAATTGCAAACGCCCCCAACCAACACCAGCAATGGCGACCCTCCTCGACGCCCGCCCCGCCGGCACCCCGCCCGGCAAGCGCGCCTTGGGCGTGGTCTCCCCCGACAAGACCGAGGCGTCGACGCCCCCCCATTCCCCCGACCGGGCGACCGACGAGAGCGCCATGTACTCCAACACGCCCGCCGTCGCGGCCCGCCACGGCATTAAGAGCGGCGGACTGGGCGGCGGGGGACTGGCCGCGGTCGATGAAGGATTGCCCTCCCCTCCCCCCGCCGGTTCGCCTTCCAACGACCTCGCGGCGGCGGGGGCGGGGGCGACGAAGAAGGGCAAGAAGGCCCCCCTCCTCGGCGTCAACCGCATATTGTGCCGCGCCCCCTCGAACGAGAGCAACATCTCCGACCTCTCGGCGAGTTTGAGCCCCGGCGGACCCCGGGGGGCGTCCGATCCCTTCCCCAAAGGTCCGGCGAGCCAGCGGAGCGAGGGGGAGCACATCCTCGCGAGCCTGTTGAACGACTGCGGGGTGCTGCCGGCGGTGACCGACCTGCTCGAGGAGGCGGGGCTGGGGTCCGCGGCGGGGGGGGCCGGCGGGGCGCACGCCCTGCCCGCGGTGTCCCCCAGCGCCAGCGAGGGGGCGGTGAGCGGGGTCAGCGCCGCGAGCAAAAGTGCGCCCAAGTACGAGACCCCGGCGGTGTGGGGGGTCGCTCCAGACGACGACGGGTCCGCCGCTCCCGCGACCCCGGGCACCGGGGGGTCCAAGGCCTCGCCTGGGGCCCGGTCGGGGAACCACGCGCGGGAGGATTCGGTGGAGTACGACAACGTCGAGCTCGTGTTGGACGAGGCCGTGGCCCCCGCCCCGGAACTCGCCAAGGCGGAGTCCACCCCCAGCACCAAAGGGTTCGGACTGTCCAAGCTCCGCCGCCCTTCGAGCCTCCCCAAACAAGCGTCCAACAGCGAAGATGGGCGCAAGAGCCCCGCGGGGATGCTGAAGCTGCGGTCCAAAAGGTCCAAGACCCCCTCCCCCGCCAACGCGCCAGAAACGACGCTGGGGGCGGCGGTGGTGGAATCCAAAAACGACCCCCGGATCAGCCACACGTACGACATTGCCCACTTCGACAACGAGGAATTGCGGCCCAGTGTGGGGGAGGGGGCGCGGGGGGCGACCCCGGCGAGTGTTCCCAGTGCAGGGAGCCGGGTCGCTACTCCCGTGAGCCCCCTGGCGATGGAATCGCCCAGCCGTACTGCGGGAGTGGCGGACCCCGGGACCCCCTCGCGGGTGGAGCTCGCGCTCGCGTCCGGCGCCGTGAAGAACGACGAGCGGGAGGCGAAGAAGAAGGGACTGCTGAAGGGATTGCGGATCAAGCCCAAGAGGGGCCACCGGCGGTCGACCTCCGTCCCGCAACTTGGGACTGAGTATCGGACCCCCACGAGGGCCTCGGCCACGGCGAAGGACGACACGGCGCTGATTACCCCTACTGCTTCCCCCAAGCCGACCCAGGCGCAAATCGAGGAGGCGATGCGGTGGAAGGCCACGGCCGATAAGACTTCGGGCAAGGCGTACTACTACCATCGCGACACGAAGGAGGTCCGGTGGGACAAGCCCCCCGGGTTCGACGAGGCCATGGTCATCAAGAAGATTCGGGACGGCGCCGCCGGATCCCCGGCGACGGTGCCCACGGCGCCGAGCGGGAAGGGTCCCAAGGCGCAGAGCGGGAAGAAAGTGGCGGACGCGGGCGCCAGTAAGGGGGAGAAGGCAAAGAGCAAGCGGGGCTTCGGACTGGGCCGCTCCAAGGCCAAGGCGGCGGAGAAGGAGGCCGCCGCGGCCGCGGCCAATGCCAAGGCCGCGAAGGCCGCAAAAGATCTGGCGGACAAAAATCGCGAGATGTCGAAATACTGGCGGGCCACGACGGATCCCTCCACGGGAAAGACGTATTACTACAACAAGAAGACCAAGGAGGTGTCGTGGTCGAAGCCCGCGGGATACGAAGAGAAGGGCGGCAAGAAAGAGGCGGCGAAGGAAACAGTGAAAGAAACGGCAGCCATGACCTCGGTGGCCGACAAGAGAAAGAAGGGGGCGTGGTTCAAGCAGGGGAGCAGCAGCGACAAATCCGACAAGGGCGACGGTGAGTGGGATGATATGTTCCGCTGGGAAAATTATGAGCAATGCTTCCTTGGGCACCGCGTGATGCTTGTGCATTTCAAATTTGAACTGTTTGAAAACTTTTACCTTTGGAAATTCGAATTGAATTTTCAAAAGACCGGTTGAATTTTCAAACGAGCGTTTGAATTTTCAAATTGAATTTCAATCTTCAAATTTGCTCACTTGCCTGTCGTTTCAATCTCTGTCAAAGGCGATGGTGCGGTTGTGGAAGAGAAGGAAAGCAAGGAAGACGCAGCACTGGCTGAGGCCAAGCACTGGCGGGCCGCGCAGGATCCCGGGACGGGCAAGGTGTATTACTTCAACAAGAAAACGAAGCTGGTGCAGTGGACCAAGCCGGAGTGCTTCGAGTGGAAGGAAAAGATGGCGCGGCAGGAGAAAACAGCGGCGGCGGCCGAGGGTGCGAAGGAGGAAGCCAAGGTGGAGGCCGGCGCAGAGGCAGAGGCAGAGACGGCCGGCGAGGATGCGGCCCAGGAGGAGGATCAGTCCGAGATTGAGGCTTTTTCGGACGACGAAGCCGTGGACAAGCCGGCGGTGCCTGTGGTGAGCGCGGAGGACGCTCCCTTTGACGAGCCTGACGCACCATTCGACGAGCCGTTCGACGAGCTCGCGTCGCCCAAGCAGCCTCTGTGCTATACCGCCGATCCCCTTCCCTCGCCCAAGCGCGCGCACTTTGGACCATCGTCCCCGCGCGATGACAACAGTGGCGACGACTCCGAGGAGGAAGAGGAAGAGCGCCAGGACTCCTTCGACGAGGCCGACAAGGCGCCCCCCGTCGCGTCGGAACCCCTCTACGGCCGGGTCAAGTCGTTGGCGTCCATCAACTNAGGCCGACAAGGCGCCCCCCGTCGCGTCGGAACCCCTCTACGGCCGGGTCAAGTCGTTGGCGTCCATCAACTTCAACGGGCGCAGCCGCACGTTTGCCAGCCAGATGACCGACACGACCAAGAAGGCGGGCAACCGGGGCTCCGGGGGGGCCGCCGATGCGAACGGGTTGCCTGCCCGCATCGCATCGGAGATCGCCGTCGCACCGCCGCCGGAACCCGTGACCGTCGCGCGCCGGTTGAGAGAGCGGGAGCTCCCGCCCCCGCCCAAGCGATCCTCCCACCCTCGCGCGTACGGCGGCAAAAAGGCGGAGCATCTGGGCGACTCGTCCATCGAGTCGATCGAGGAGGAAAGTCGCGCGGAGGCCCAGCGGGAGGAGTGGACCGACGACGACGTGTCGGCGCTGAGCGGGATCGGGAACGAGTCGCTCGAGGGCAAGCAGAAGCGCCGGGCGCGGGCGACGAAGGCCGGGGCGAGACAAGAGGCACGGCCGGAGCGCGCCCCCGCGACCGAGAGCGTCAAGGAGTGGACGCAGGAGGAGCTCGACTCCTTCATCGCCAAGAACGACTGGCAGTCCGTCTCGAAGTACATCAACGAAATGCGCGTGGCCAAGGGGCCGCGCGACCGCCTCGCCGACAAGGAGCCGTCGGTCCGCGAGATCCGGGAACATCTCGCGCGCGACCGCCGGGACGCGAGCCCGCCCAAGGCGGCGTTCGGGGCGCGGAGCCAGCTGCAGCACGANTCTCGCGCGCGACCGCCGGGACGCGAGCCCGCCCAAGGCGGCGTTCGGGGCGCGGAGCCAGCTGCAGCACGATGGGCAGGCGTCGGAGGAGAGCGAGAGCGTGTGGCAGAGCCTGTCGAGCGCGAGTTACGAGGAGGGATCGGAAGCGGAGTCGTCGTACGATCGACGGCGGAGCTCGGGGAGGAGACGGTCGTCCCCGAGAGAGAGGATGATGTAGGGGTGTGGAGGCGTAAGAAGCTGTATGTTGGTCCTCCGGTGCATAGACATGTTGCGTACTCTGTGTTTGCGTGAGGTTGGGTTCGTTGGTCAGATTTATTGTCTTAACCTGAAAAGAATGAGCTATGTTGTAGTCGAGCTTTGCTCAGGGCCGCCCTCACTCTTCACCAGCAGGCTCGTGCCAAATCGACCCGTCCCGCAACATTCCGTACACGATGGAAAGGGGGATCACCCTGCTCCCCGGTATCGCGAGGGCATAGCTCATCGATGAAAGATGCACGCATTCGAGCACCTTCGGCATCAACTTGCGATATAGATCTCTAAATTCAGAGTGCAGATGGCCAACGTTGTCGTTGTAGATTTGCCTTTGGCACAACAGCTTGAAGATTTTCGTCCCCCGGTTGACGTTCGGGCACTCGTGCTCATTGTTGATGGCGTCCGCCCACACTCCGTGAATGCAGCACGTGTTGTTGGCACCGGCGGCAGAGTCTGGACTCGACATGTCGTAGACCGCCCCTCGCAGAACATCAAGACCAGAAAAACTGATGTCATTCCTCCGCAGTAAGAGATGGCGCAGGTTGGTGTTGTGTTCCAATGACGACGCAATCAATCTGGCATCGCCATCGCCAAGGTTGTTGTGCTCAAGATCCAGCACCTCGAGAGCAGGATTCTCAGCAAGGTAATCAGGAATATGGGTCTCTCCCCTTGTTTGAATGGCATTCGACGGCACTTTGATTGTCGTGTACTGCGCATCATTCGAGAGTAGAGAGCACAGCATCTCATACCCATCGAGATTTTCCGAGGAGCAGTCTTCAAACCAGATGGATTCAAGAGTAGGGTGCTTACGAAATCCCTCCAAAAGTCGGTTGAGTTCCTCCCTGGTAATGGGATTGTCCTCCCACCGGAAAGACTCCAGGCCCGGGTTGTTTCGTACAACATCCAATGCAAAGTCAATGCCTTGCTGACCGCCGAAGCTATTATTCCTCAAGCGGAAAGTATTGAACTTTTTCGTTCTCAATGCTGGGGCCAACACTTGCAGCAGCGGCGACGACAGCCGAATATTGACGATGTGGAAATACCCAGAACCGTCCCAGTGAGTACTGATCTGCAATGCATTGGCAAACTCTTGCCAATGGGGCAACCGAGTATCGTCGTCATACTCGAAACCGCTGCTCAGATGAATGCAACTGCCAAATTCTCCCCGCCTCATGTTGCACGTCATCGCGTGCAGCGTATCCAGCTCCTGTCCGTCGTGCACAGGGTTGCCGATGTATTCGCTGTCTTCCAAGGGATGTTTCCAGCCTTGGTCCTCCATCAAAATCTGCACCGACCGTTCCAACGACGCGCACCTCTCCTCCAGATGTTTGCACTTGATCTCCAACTGATCGACGCGCGAGAGGCGCTTCTGAATGCCCTCCATCTCTCCACGGTGCCGCGAGGCCATCGATTCCATGTCTCCCCTCATCTGCGCTATCTCCTCGCAATTTTTCTCGACCAGCGCTTGCATTTGGACCATCATCGCTGTTGCCCCACCGCCGTTGTTTGGCATCTGCTCAACTGCCAATGACGCGGATGGACCACGCCTCTGGCGCTTTCGTTCATTGTTCTCGGAGCTCATCTCGGCGGCGGCCACGGGGGACAGGGATCCGACTGTGTGTTGGCTGGCAGGCTGGCTCTCCAGACGTCCAGGTCCAGGGTGCGGTCCGGGGAGAGAGGGGAGAAGCAGGCAGCTATGTAGCCAGAGGCAGGAGGAAAAAAGGGAAAAATAGTCGGCGGGGTGCCCCCTCGCCCCCCAAAAAGGGGGAGCCCCCCAACCCCACGCACGGCACGCCTCTTCTCACAGCCCCCTACCATATCATACTGCACCCAGGCATGGCGCCCACCTCCGTCGGCGATTCCGCGGGCGACTCCGCGGGCGCACTGTCCGGTGCTGGCGCCGGCACCGCCGGCAAAACGCCTCCCCCAAAGCAGGATAAATCGCCGCCCGAGAAATCAGACGGTGCACCCACAGCTGATGTTGATGTATCTGACACCAAAACACCGCCCGCCCCGCAGCAGGGAACATCGCCTTCTAAGAAACCACCCCCGACGGTGCACCACCCCCAACATAAGATGTTGGCATCTGACACCAAAGCACCCTCCGATGCAGTGCCAACCAAACCGCCCGCGACGGCGGGGAAGCGCCCAGCCGAGGCCGATCCGGGCAAAAAGAGGAAGCCCAAACGGGCACGGACGGGGCCCTCCCAACAGCAGGTGCGGGCACTTCTGGCGACCGGCCCCGCCCCTCGTCAGTGGACAGGGTTGGCGGCGGGATATTACGCCCAGCGCCACGCGGACGGATGGGAGCGGCGGTTGACGGAGTTGCAAAGGTTCCAGCAAAGCCATGGCGGGGATTGCAACGACGTGCCATTGGGCTACCGGGATCCCGACGATCTAACGCTGGGAGAGTGGGCCGATGTGCAGCGCACGATGTTTAGGGAGGGGAAACTGGACGTGCATCGCAAAGGTTGCCTTGACGCTATGGGATTCGACTTCAGCTACAAGCGAGAGGTTGTCACCGGCGACGAGCACTTTGATCAGAAGCTGCGGGAGCTGGCTGAGTACAAAGAGGCGCATGGGAACTGTGACGTGTCGGATGATTATCACCAGGCGGGAGAGACGCTGGGGCAGTGGGCGAAACGAATGAGGCAGATGTACAACGAGGGTACGCTCGAGGAGGAGAAGCATCGCGTCCTGTGCAAGCGGGGCTTTGTCTTCGAGCCTGATACCAACGTCACGAATACCGTGGTGGGAAAGGCCTTCATGATAAACTACCGGGAGCTCGCACAGTTCAAGCGGGATCACGGGCACTTATGCGTGCCCTCCGATTACAGGGCAAGCGCCACGAGCAATCTCCTGGCCAAGTGGATTGGGAAGCAGAAGGCGCGGTTCAGGAACAAAGAGTTGTCTCGAAACCACACTCGATTGTTGGAGGAGATCGGGCTGGATCTGTCAAAGAAGAAGGTCCGCGAGGGCGCCAGATCTACAGAGAAGTGGGAGGTCAAATTCAATGAGCTGGTTGCCTTCCGGTAAGTTACAAGGCGCCGCTGTCGTCTTCTTTGCTGATCCATGCCTGCGTGTTGACACTGATGAGATTATTGCTTGTGAACAGAGAGGTGCATGGGCACTGCAACGTCACCACCAAAGAGGAGAAGAAATTGGTAAGCTGGATTGGCAATCAGCGGCAAATGTTTCGCGAAGGCAAGCTATCAGAAGATAGGACTCGTCGCTTGTTGGGCATTGACTTCAATTTTGACCCGCGAAACAAAATGGGGCCGGAAGAGCTGGCGGTCAAGCAAGTTGCACCGGTTGATTCAGTGTTCAATTCTGACGCATGGACAGAGAGCTACAACGCACTCAATTCGTTTGCAGAAACCAATGGGCACGCGGAGGTGCCTCCTGAATATGAAGATGGCAACATCGAGGGCAGCCTGCACATTTGGGTGGAGAATCAGAAGCGGCTTTACAGAGAGAAGAAGCTTCCACAGCCAAACGCGGATACTGGTAGAATTGGGGGTGGATCTTAGTCAGAAGAAGAAAGACTACAAGGCACCAAGCCCAGAGGTGATGTGGATGAGATATTTTGATGCCCTTAAGCAGTTCCCCGTGGACAAAGCTGGCTACGTGCAGATACCTCCTGATTTCACTGTCGACAATGGAAAGGGAGGCCAAAGAAACTTGAAGGATTGGCTGGAAAAACAAAGGGAGTGTTTCCGGGCCAAAAGCAAGAGAATCACACCAGAGAAGGTCTCACTGTTTGAGAGTCTGGGCATTGATATTGGCAACGTCAAAGTTTATCACAGAAAGACATTCTCGTTGGGCGAGATGCCGGGCGACAACAGGTGGTTTCAGCACCAAGATGGCAGCTGGAAAAGGGTCCCTGCTGACTGGAAATTCCCAACAGTGAGCTTTGAGGAAGCATACGTCCTCTATCACTGCGGGCCCAAAGACGGGAACACCTCACCGATCAAGATGTTCATGCCCTGGGACATGAAGCGCAAGCCGTCCAGGGCCCACACAGATCGTGGCGAACTGGCGAAAATCTGCGAAATTGTCGATCGAGCATGCGAGCGGCAAGGCATTGTGATCAATGGTATCATGACGGAGGAAGAGGCTAGGCGATGTGCGCGCGCTGGCGTCTCGGCCTTGAATGTAGACGCATCTCGGAAGGATGTATTGCAAATGTCGTGGAGATCGGTTAGCAGCAGTAAAAGGTGGGAAAATACCAACTACACTGCTCCGTGGTGCGCGGCGTCTGGCGCAAATGAAAGGAAAGGATCCATGGTTAATGAGAAGCAGGGCGGAGCTAGAGAGGCACAAAAGGCTACCGATGAACAAGAAGACTACGTGTAACCATCAGGGCTGTGTACAATGTTCTTTATGCAAATGAAAATAATGAAGGGCGATACTAGCCGGTCGATGCGTGGACGCTCACAAATAGAACAGCTCACATTTGTCTCGTTGGTAGCCGACAATCATTTCCTCTTCCTCGCAGCCCTCGCGGCCTCTGCAACTGCACTCGACATGTCCTCTCCATGCGGAGTGGGCGAAAAGCCGTAGCTCAGCGCCCCAGCTTGGTTGCCGCTGCCATTGCTGCCTCCTCGCGCCTGCCTCTGAGATGGACGCGAGAGATTCAACGACTGCCTCGCCCCCGGTCGTGCGCTCCACAACATTGTTGGCAACACGCGTGACTGCTGCTGCGGTGTTTCAGCCACGATAGCCCTGCTGATCGATGGTCGGCCACCGGCGCGTTGAAAGGCAGGGGTTTCCTCGACGACCGGGCCGGGAGTCGCCTGGACGCTGAATGCTGGAGCGGCACGCGAGGAGGCCGCACGAGACGAAACGGCAGGCCTCGCCCTCTTCATAGGGGTCTCTCCCGGTGGCGATGATGGCAGCAGCCTCCTGCTGGGCTTAGCATTGGGCCTGGCCATTCCCGCAGCGGGGGTCGTCGACGTCACAACAGAAGGCATTTTTGCCACGAGTCTCTCGGGCGGATCCTTCCTCTTGCTTTCTGACGGCGTCTTCTTTCTCGCCGACTTTGCATTCGGCTTTGGTTTCGGAGCCGCCTTCACCTCGCGAAACAACGAGGATATGTTGGACAGCTTGGTGCTCATGTGCGACCCAACGTACTGCCCTCTTGCTGATCCTTTGAGGAAAGGATTGCGAGACTTTGTCGACGCCGTGGCGGTCAGGCTCACCGACGTCTGAAACAGGGTAATGTCATCCTTCTCCCTCAACGAGCTGGCCCTCGAGGTTGACGTCACGGTGCTCAGCGACCCCGTGATCGTGGCCGACTCGTCGTCCGCGGCAGTCGAGTTGGCCTTCTCCTCGTCGGCCAGCGACGCAAAGTACGCCTGCTGTCGCTTGGTCCGCCTTTCCATCAGTTGATTCGTTGGGCTCCCTCCCTTCGTGCCGCCGGCGCTGCCATCCCCTTTCACGGGAGAATGGGACACCTGCGACCTCTCCGAGCGCCCCGACTGCTGCGACGCGTCCGTGCCGTGCCTCCGCAGCGTGATGGGTTCGCCGATGCTGATCTCGAAGTGGTCGAACAGCTCGGCTCCGTAGTCCGGGATGGGCTCACGAAAGCCCAGGGTCAACGTGTCCCGCAGCCACTGGCTGAAGTCCAACGAGCGAGGGAGCACGTATGGCGCCAGGCCCATGAACGCCTTCAAATCATCAACGAGGCTTTGCCTTGGCGACACATCCTCTGCACCCGCCCCCGCCCCTTTCTTCCTCTTTTTCTTCTTGCTCTTCTTTTTGCCCTTCCCCTTCTTACCCCCAGCCTTTGGTTCAGCTTCATCTCCAGCCATTGCAATCACCCCACCCACAAACTCCAACCCCGCCTCGTTCTCCATCGTCCAGATCATCATCCGGATCCACACCTGAATCTGGATCAGGCGCAACAGCCGCGCGTTGTTCCCCTCCTCAACATCGTCGCCGGCATCCCGCGTCATGACCTCGCGCCTCACCCACTCCGTCGACTTCAGCACCCCTCCCAGTTCCTGTTGGACGCGCCGGCACTCGTCACCCTTCACGTAGTCGGCATCGAAGAGGTTCAGGTGCGGGAGCAGGATCGAGAAGATCTTCGCCACGTCCCAGGGGGGCGGCGTCGCACCCTCCCCCTTCGATGGCTCCACGCAGGCTGCGTACTTGGAAAGCAGGGCTTCGAGGGCCGCCTCGGCCGTCTCCGGCTCCTCTTCCATTTCCATGGACTCTGGGGGGAGGGCGACGCTCCGTTCGCCCTCAACCTCCAGCGGCAGAGATGTTTCTTCTGGAAGAGACGATGTATTGTTCTTTGCCAATTCCGCAACGTTGTACGATGCAACCCCCTTTGCCCTCTTGGACCGCCTCGGGGTCGGCACGGACTGTTCCGGCCCCTCCTTCTCACCAGTTCCCCCACTGGCCATCGCCGAGGCGGATTCGTCGGTCGCCTGCCTCTCCAACAGGCGCTTCCCCGAAGAAGTCACGGGCTCTTCCAGCGATTCCCCCCGCTCCAGCTGCGATGTCCCCTCCAAATTGCTCTCCTGCCGCAGCTTCTCCCGCTCGACCCATCCGCTCTGCGGGGCCTTCCTCTTCGGTGCCTGCCGGTGCAGCTTTTCCCGCTGCAGCCGTTCCAGCCTCCTTCTCCTGTCCTCGGCGCCGGGATTGGACCTCAGATCTTGGGGGCGACGCTTGGCCTGGGGCTGGACCTCGGCCGCGCCCGTGCTGGACAATCTCCGCCCCTCCTTCGGCACTGCGCCAACGAACTGCACCGCTGGTTTGGCAACAATATTATTTTGCCTTTCCTTGCTCCCCGCCCGCCGCCTTTTTTGCCTCGCCCCCCGCGACAATTGGGGATTGCTCAATATGTCGTCCACGCTCATCCGCGCGGCGGAGGCGAGGCTGCTCCCCCCGCTCGAGCTGCGCTGGCTGGGGGTGCTCAGGCGGCTGGACCGGCTGGAGTGGCTGTGCGTGCTGGTGACCGAGGGATTGCGCTGCAGCGGCAGGGACGTGCCGGGTGCACCTTGCCGGGTGTCCTCGTCGGCAGCGAGGGAGGCGCCGGGTGCAGAGTTGCGACCATCACTAACGACAGTGAATGCGGCGTCGGCGTTGGTGGCAGCTGGAGCCGCAGCCCCGCCAGTGTTGGAGGCAGCGTGGCTGCCTGGACCGTCTCCGTCATTGTTGGCCATGATTGACTGACGGTGCACGTGAAAGCGTCGGGCCCCGGCGGATGCGGCTCGTTATCGAGCCTCCAGGCCGCTCCGCCGCTTTGCTCCTCTGTCCAACGATGGCTTGCAGTGGTTCAGGATTCAGGTTGGCAGCACGGGTGGTTGCAATGCAACTCCCTCCAACCTCGAATGCACATGAGTTGTGTTGTTCAAACTCCCTCCGACGACTCTGAGGGCGGGAAAAGTCCTGGTACATTTTCTACGTAGGAATGTGTAGGATTTGCAACTCCTTGTCCCCCTCGTCGGTCGCCCTTTGCCCACACCCGCGCT
Source organism: Thalassiosira profunda (assembly GCA_036939355.1). NCBI lineage: Eukaryota > Bacillariophyta > Thalassiosirophyceae > Thalassiosirales > Thalassiosiraceae > Thalassiosira > Thalassiosira profunda. The sequence continues at coordinate 752 of JALLAP010000583.1, read as the reverse complement.
GACGGCGGTCAAGCAGTGCGGAAGGAGAGGCCGAGGGGTCCCGGTCACACAGCCGCTGTGGCTAGCGTGCATCGGCTTCACCGCATCTGGCCGTCTGCTGCCCAGGTGCACCGACGTCAATCTTCATGCTGACGCCGAGCCTCAGCCCCCTCGGACGCCACAGGTGGATGCCTTTTGTGGAAGACGACGCGCTGTCGTGCTACTCCTACCTCCTCCCTCACAGGGCGTCGGCCGCCGCAGACAATATCAATTGCAATGAGGCACCAGCCTTTGCCGCCTCCCAGTTGGACGCCTGGTTTCGCGCCCTCCACCCCTCCGCATTCGCAAACGAGCCATCCAATTCTGCCTGGACGGACGCGTCGTACAAGGGCAAATTGCTCTTGCGCAAGACGGCGTGGCACACCTTTGGTGATCGATGCACCTGCGAGTACGGCTATTCGGATACGTGGCAGCCCCTCATCGCCAGCGCAAGAATGAAGGAAATATTGAGAGAGATCACGGATGCAGTGTCCCATGTGTGCGGCTTGGACAGCAACGAGTTAAATTCGGTGAACCTCAACTACTACCCACAGGGAGGTGGGGTGGGACTTCACGCCGACGACGAGATCCTGTTCGATGGTCTGAACCGAGAAACTCGCATCGTTTCCCTATCTTTGTGTGCACGCGCTCCATGCTCAGTTGTTGGTGAAGATGGCAACTTTGGAGCGCGCTTGTTCCAGGTGAAGCCCAAGGGAAAGAAGCATCAAATGGAA
>JALLAP010000582.1:0-21161 GCA_036939355.1 Thalassiosira profunda | reverse complement strand
CGCCAAAAACATGCAGGTGGACGCGGCGGGCGGGCAGTTCCGACAGTACGACCTGACAGTTGACGGCTTGTCGTATTTCCAGATGCCGGCCGTCTTCGAGCTTGGAACCGACAGGATGTGGGCCAAGGTATCTCGCTGGGGCATGATGCGCGAAGATAGCAGCCACATTGGCGGTGACATGCACAGCCCTCAGTATTCCAGCAGCCGGTACAAGACGTGGGAGGCGGGCGACGGTGCCCCCCACACGGGACGCGACAAGCGTCCTTCGGCCACTGGGAGAGGCACTGGGAGGCTGGAGGACGAGTATCACTTCGACAAGGCGCAGCGGAAATCGGAGAAGCCTCACCGGTACGGCCAGAGCATCAGTAAGAACGAGTACAGGGCGATGAACCCGCGCAGTGAATCGGAGGAGGAGAGAATGACACGGATTGCGATGGAAGCGTCGCTGAAGGACTGGGAGAAGGGCGCTCGTGGCAGCAAGAGCCGTGCGGAAGAGAACGAGGGCTCCTACGGCAACGGACGCCCGGCCAGTCGAAACGGGCGGAAGAGCGCGCCCAACAAAATGGCCTCCATTGGAGAAGACAACTTGATTGACTTTGGAGTCGACGATGCGGCCAAGGCTGTGTCGCAGATCAGCATCTCTCGCCAGACCACGTCCGATGTGTCTGTGTTGGGCGACGACGATGTCACGAGCGCCTCCTTCATGCTGAACACCGCCTGGGGCAGCAACCAGGGCTCGCAGCGACGGCCGCCTGCTCCGGGACAGGTGTATGGAGCGCAGCCTCCGCCGCCGTACCAAGACCCAACGTTCCGTGGTGGTTATGCGCAACAGCCGCAGCAACAGCCACAACAGCCATGGAGCAGCGCAGGCACCATCTCCTCCAATCCGGCCACTCCTCGTGGCGCTTCTGATGCATCCTTCGCCGTCGCGCCGCCTCCTACGTGGGATGAGTACAACCAGGCCTTTGGCGGGACCATGGGCGCATCGGTGTCCGGAGGAGCGACAGCTATGGGAGGATCTATGGTGTTGGTCAACCCTATGCAGCCGCCCTCCCCTGCCTCCCTAGGCATGACATCGCCCACGGGGATGCAGTATGGTGGCATGATGTCGCCGCAGTGGCAGGCGCCACCACAGGGCGCTCCTGGTGGTGTTAACACCGGAGTGCCGGCAAGGGCGCCAGCAGCTCCCGTGGCGAATAAGTTTGATCCGCTGCGAGCGGATCCGTTTGCGACGTAGTGGAAGATGAGAGATTTTGGTGGGTGGGAGGCGAACACAAATTGCATGCAAACTGACATGCCAGGTATATGTAACTAGTTGGCGGAAAGGCTCAAATGATCCAATGGTTTTGACAAAAAGTGGTGGTGGTCTACCTTCTGCAAGTCGACGAAGAATAGTGGAATAGGTCGAACAGGAATTGTAGTAAGTTGACGCCATGATCTGCTGATGTTGTGAATGATTCGCTAATATGGGCATACATCTAGCGCGAGAGCAGACTCAACCACAGAAGCAGTAGCTTTCTCGCTTTGTGTGAAAATGCTTGAGTGCGAAATGACATCGAGCTCCGTCTGGAAACGACAAGTGAAATGGCTTCTTTGCCTCTCCTTCAGAACGAACGAGTGACTTTGAAGGATCGCACCAGCACAAATCAACCGCTGTTTTTCCCGGCGCCCATCTTTTGGAGAAGTGCCTGCTTCCCACCTTTCCTTTGCCCCTGGACATCCTGGCGGTGGGCCTTGGGCCAAAGCAGAATCACGGCACGGGAGTACATGCGTCCTAGAAAAGTCCAGACGATACCGTGAGAGTCCCTTGCAATTGATTGAAAGCATGCATACGAATCGCCACTTACCCATGTAACAGCCGCCATTGCCTGAAATCGATTAGCACATGAAGTGAGAAGCGTGGATTGCAGAAACGATGAAGAAGCTGCGAATGGACTCACCGAGGAACTCAACATCCTGGGGGTCTTCCACCACCACATGCTTTCTCTGCTCAGCGTCCTTGCGAAACTTGGCGCTAGCCCCCTCCGACGCGAACAGGAGTTCCTGGGTGTAGATGGGAAGAGAGTGGTTGCCCTTGTCCTGCTGCATGTAGCAAACCTGCTCTCCGTACACAGAACCGACCATGTGGTTGTACAAGGGCTCTCCCCAGTCGTTCGCTGGTCCATGAAACTTGAATGGGGGGCCTTGGCGTTCTTGACCAGAGAACAAAGATGGATGCCAGCCATACCCAGCGTTGTCGCTCCCGAGCCGGGGGCCGAGATCGAGGGGGGCGCTGCCCTTTCCTGTGATCGAAATCAAGGATCCGGAAGTCATGAACGTGCTCGCGCTCTCGTCAGCGTCCCTTTCATAGATAACTGGAGTGCACTCTCCAGAATCCCAGACCGTCGCTAGAGCAATGGCGGCATCGAAGAAAGGCCCGTTGGTCTCCGTCTTCTTGAACTCTTCAGACACAAGGCCGTGCGCTTGCAGTGACGCGGCGTCGGCATCAGCTGCGGCATACTCCTCGCCTCCGACTTGAGCGACCTTCTTCGCAGCCAGACGAGCGAGGCTAGACGCATCAGGAGAGCAGAAGGCAGCGGCGCGGATCACCTGGGCAATCGCACGATCAGTGCCCTTGAGAGCATCGAAGCCGGCCTTCGCGAAGGAGGTGGGAGTGTAGTGATGCGAGAGAACAACAGCCAGCTTCTTGGGCTTTCCATCCACGTAGACTCCGTCGCCTTCGGAAGCCAACTTGTCCATCAGAGCGGCCAAGCGAACCGCCGTGGCCTCTTCGGCTGGCTGCGGAGGCGAAGGGCTGATCGCAGGCAGATGCTCTCCGAGAGAACCGCTCGTCCACTTGTTCTGGACATGGCAGAAGATGGAGCGATGCTGGCCTTGCTTGGGAGTAGCGGTGAGGTGGTACACGAGCGCAGCTCGATGGCCTGGACGTGGANGAGCGATGCTGGCCTTGCTTGGGAGTAGCGGTGAGGTGGTACACGAGCGCAGCTCGATGGCCTGGACGTGGACAGGGTGCAGTGAGTTGGTTGTCAAGAGGGCAGAAGCAGTTCCAGTTCAGCTCCTTACCGGAAGTAAGATCGCTAACTTGGTGGTAGCAGTCGGCATAGAATGCTGCAAAGTGCAGGCCGGGCGCCGTCGAGCGTGTCTTCCTCTTGGGCTTGCCGAAGCCCCCGTTGAATGTGTACGTCTTTTCCTCGTGGGGGTGAGAGGAGACGAAACGCTCAGCGCGGCGCCTTGGTACTCGGAGGGCAGTTCGAGCACGAGCGTGCCGAACATGCCGTCCAGGCGCTCGTTGTCTGAACAAGGAACACCAGGAGTCGCGTGAGCCATAGGAAGGATCTGAGAACACAACACCACAAAGAACGGCGAGGAAAGCTTACCACGGTGGCGTGCAAAGAAGCATCCCTCCTCGTAGAGCAAAAGCTTGTACAGGTTTGCCTGGAGTTGGTAATCGGCACCAATTCCAAAGTCACGAGCGACGGCCTGCAGAGCCGACTCGAGAGCTTGCTCGACGTTGGACACGCGTAGCCCGTGCGGTTTGATCTGCCACGCTGCGATACAATGAACGAAGTGTGGATACGTGAGACAGTATCGATCTGACTCGAAAGTGCTGATGGGGAGACGAGCTTACTCTTGCGCACGTCCAGGTTGACGACGGTCTTCTCGCCCACTCCCACGCCAGCCCGCTCGGCGTTGTCCTTGATCGCCTTGATGTCAGCATCGTCCACTGGGAAGGACAATTTCTTGGTTCCAGCTTCGTTGCCGTCCACGTCCCGAAGGATCACCTCGACCGAGGGAATCGGGACCCCTGCGATCTCGGATCCGGTGCAGTACTTCCCAGGGTTTGACTCGGTCGCCAGCAGCTTTTCGATTTCGTGGCGGACATTTGTCAGCGGAGAGTACACCACGCGGCCGTTGTCCTTGATGCCCAGACTTGTCGGCGTCTGATCCCCCGTGATGGGGGTGCCGTTGAAGGCGAGGCGTATGAGGGACAGGTCAGAGATGCCCTTCTTGTCCGCGTAGCCTGCGTGTAAGATGAGATAATATGTGAGCATGAAGACGCGACACCAATTTCCTTTCCCCCAGAGCCGCCTACCTTTGAACACATCAGAGAATTCGGTCGTCTTCGTCAGCTTGATGGTGACTTCGCTGCCGTCTGCCTCGTCTTGGACCAGAATTTCGAGAATCTCGCTGGCGTCCGGGCTCTTGTGCCAGGAGTATTTCTTGGAGAGATCCACGAAATCTGACGCCTCGCCTTTCATGGTTGAGATGTTCCTGCGATATGAAGAGGAGCAGGGGGTGAGTATCAAGGAGAGACGTGCAATTTATGACATATGATGTGTGCAAAGGGTGCTGCAAAGAGCAGCGGGCCTCGCGCGATACGCCGATACCTCTCAGGAGCAGAACAACTTGAATGATCGCCGAGCTGGCCTTCGCCCCGAAAACGGCGCATGTCAACCCCTTGCATGTCCGATGAGGACGGCGCACGTCACGGCCTCGCCTCGGTGGTCCACCGCCTCCACAGCACGCATCCCGGGACAAAGCCACTTTGGCGCTCCCACGCACGCGTCGGCCAACACCTTCTACTGCGCGGCGACATCCACAACCGGGTCGACAGCAGCATGACAACTCAATTGCAAATCTCAACCGCCTAAAGGCCATCCGGAGGCCTCCCTGGTCCACGGACACGGCCAATGACGCGCTCGCGCGCGGATACCGAAACCCGTGCCATCACCCCACCCACAGCTGGTATCCACTCGGCCCGCCACGCCGGGACCGCCCAACCACTCCGAGGACTCACCTTGGCTATCGATGGTATGGGTAGCGCCCCCTCGTGGTGGACCACCTCCTCTTGTGGGCTTGCCGAAGATTGTGGCAGGAGCAGGGTTGTCTCCTCTCAGAGGATTTTTTCTTGACATCTGGAATCTGGGCATCCCCTCAAATATCATCGGGCGATGCCCCCCAAAGTATCCAGTCTCTGTAGTTCTACCAAAACAATTTTGCATTTAGATTTAGAGGGGGGAGACAAGCCCCCCTCGATCCCCGCGGATCTTTCCGGTCGAAGGCATGGAGGGCAAGCGCAGCCCCTACGTCCAGGCAAGCAGAGCCCTCGTGAGCAGGCCAATTATGGGGAAGGAGAGCGCCATCCGGGCCGCAGACGACCTGTGGTTTGGGTCAAACGGGGTGGCGAGGGACAGGGAGGCTGCGGTGGCCGTCTTTGGGAGTCTGGCGGCTGGCAATGATGGGAGTAGAGGAGACATCATTGATGAGGCAGCAACGAGACGCGATTACGGCGCCGCGCCCTGCGAGGATGGCGAGTGCTGCGCCCAGCGCCGCCGCCGGGGAGCTGCCGCAGGCGATGAAAATAATCGTCGGCTCAACAGATCGATCTGCATTGTTGGCGCCGGGCCCTCTGGGCTCGTGACGCTGCGCGAGCTGGCCCACCGCGGCTTCGCCAACATCACATGCTACGAGGCGTCGAGCGACATTGGCGGGGCATTCGCCAGTGCCTACAACGGCGCGGTGATGACCAGCTCGAACGTGCTGACGGCATTTGGCTGTTATCCACTCTCGGAGTACGAGAAGAATCTTGCAGCACAGAAACAGTGTGGAGAGACGGGGGGAAATGTGCTAAGGACAGAGGCTGGCATGTGGACGTGCAAAGAATACACGCAATATCTCCACACATTTTCACGGCGATACAAACTACAGCAATACATCAAAACCAATGTGGGAGTCATCTACATTCGAGCTTTGGAGGGTGGACGGTGGGAAGTGCATCTTTCGACACGCGACAACACGAGGTGGATCGAAACGTACGACGCAGTTTGCATCTGCAGCGGCCTGCACCAGTCTCGGAACATACCCGTGTGGGTCAACGTGAAGCCTCCGATGAGGAAGGACGTGAGCATAATGCATTCGTCGCAGTTCAATGCAGAGGATGTGAGAGACAAAAACGTGCTCGTCATTGGCCTAGGCGAGTCCGGGAGCGACATCTCCCTCCTGGCGAGCAGAGTTGCCAAATCGGTCAAGATTTCCTTCCGGGAGAAGTCTGGAAGTGGATACGTTCTGCCTCGCTACACTGGCGGGGAGGTGTCGGATCTCAACACGTCTCGCGGCTTTGGACGGCACAACATGTGGGGCCGGGCAGACTATCGTCGCTTCGCTGCTCTGGCGGATGATGCTGTGGAGGACGAAGATGCCGCCGCTCTGACGGAGTTGTCACGCTGCTTTGTGGGTACCGACGCGTTCTCTCCGCTGGATCTACTGGCGATCAAATGGAACGCCGGTTTCAACAACAGGCCCTACGATAGATTTGGAACGAAGAACTATTCCTTTTTGGAGGCCGTGTGCAGTTACGGGGCAGAGTTGGTTGGCGAGGTATCCTCCTGGGACGACGTACCCTCGGATTGCGACGCGGTTGTCCTCTGCACTGGATTCCAGGCGAGATTTCCATTCTTCGACAGCAACTCGCATCCTGAAGTGGACTTGGGAGCGAATGCGTCGAATCATCGCGAAAGATACCAACACACGATCGACCTCGGGGTGGGACCATCACTGGCCTTCATTGGATATTCGAGGCCTGCGTTTGGGGCCATCCCTCCGCTGTCCGAGATGGCCGCAAGGTATTGGGCGTTGCTCTTGACGGGCGAACGAACGATTGGCCCCTCGGCACGAGCTGAAGCCGCTGCTGACCAAGCATACGAGGAGCGCCTGTTCTATCGCGACGCATCCAGACTGCCGGCCCTTGTGCAGTATCATCGATCGATGGACAACTTGGCCAAGCTCATCGGATGCTTCCCTCCGCTCGAAGAGCTTCGGATAAATCACCGAGAGGTGTGCGATCGTATCTTGCATTCTTCACTCAGCGGAGTCCAATATCGTCTTTGTGGAGAGGGCTCGATGGAAGCGGCATGGAGTGATATCTCGAGGCATCCGCTTCCTGTGTTTACTCGGCAACCGAGGAGTGCATTTCATGCCAAAGCGGGCGCTGGTCTGTTCGGCTGTGCAAAGGATAAATCGAAGTAGTGAGTTTGCAATTGGGTTGGTTGAATGAGCCTGTCGAAAGCAATCACATCAGTCGCGAGCGAGAATTTGCGACCTGCGTGGTGCTTGGCTCATAAGATCGAAGTCAAGATGGCGCAAGATATTGCCCGCGAAATCGTTGCCATGCAGGCCAGCAAGCCTGCTCTCGCATTCAAGGTGAAAGTGAGTCCTGCGAAATCCTTGCTCCTATCGACGTCGATGGAAGGCCGCGAGAAGATTTACCACCTCGAGGTGAAGGAGGGGAACGGAAGTTTTGCGTGGAAGTACAAGACGCTCGACGCTGTTGTGAAGTACATCCGCAACTGCGGCGTGGGCGGAAGGGCCACTTTCAAGCTGGTTCCATCCGAGGGCAAGTCGGGGATTGTCCTCGCGGAACTGACTTGGGATACTGCCTTCAAGACCTTGGCTGCTTTCCTTCAGGACAAGCTGGAGCTTTTGGAGGCAACGACGTGAAAGACGTCGTGTGTTCATTAGTGGCTGGTGGCATTGGAAAGGGAATTGCTCGAACATAATAGCGTATCTATTGCCTGTGGTGCTAATCCTCTATCAGACTAAGCGCAGATGTTAATCAACGATACCGATCCCTCAATCTCTTGAAGATGTTGTACTCCCGCCCTGGGAATTTGCCTAACAGCGACTTCATCTCGTCTAACTTCTCCGGCTCGTTTTCCTCTACGATCTGCAGGCACATCTCCTCGGGCGTCATCCGTTCGTAGCCCTGCGGCGTCTCGTGCCTTCGCGGCGGAGGCCTCTCGGTCCAGATCCGCCACGTCCGGCTCTCATCGTGGATGCGCAGGCCCAGTCCTCCGCCCGGTGCCTCGTGCGCCTTTTGAAGCAACGCATCGGCCGTCTCAAAGTCCTTTCTCTGCCGGGCTCGATCCCGCTTCAGCAAGAGGTCGGACACGAGGTCCGAGTCGACCATGGAATCGCTCTCGGGGCTGGTGGGAATTTGCCTCCACGGCTTTTGCTTCCCCCAACGGCCCTCGCCCTTTAAGTCGGACACCATCGAAGGCACGCCCCCATGCTCCGTATCCGTCCACCACAACTTCTGCCGATCGTCCAAGTGCACGCCAAACTCGTCTTTGAGTTGGTCGCGGAGCCGGTCGCTCATGTTGTAGTTTCTCTGCTGGCGCTGGTGGTCGCGCTTTTCTATCAGGGATTCTATTTCCTTCAGCTCGTCGTCTCGCAGGTTGTACCAATTCTCGCCGCTGCCGTCCTCTGCCTCGTCGTTTGCCCGTCGCCACACGGTGGGAAGTCGGTCCTTTTTCCTCCGAGCGTCGTCCTCGAACCAGCCCTCGTTTGTTTTGCCTGCTCTTCCTCCACCCTGTCGCGATTCTTGCACATCTTTGCGCACGTACAACTTCGCCCCGTTCAGCGGGTGATTTCTCATATCGCGGATGGCCGCCTGCGCTTCTCGCGGGGTCTCGAACTGCACGATACCACACTGTTTTGACCGGCCCGTCTTCCTGTCAACGCTCACGGACGCAAAGACGACCTCGCCGGCGATTTTGAAGTGGTCCTTCAGCTGATGATGCGATGATATGATGAGTGATTGATAGAGTTGAAGCAGCCAAGAGCAACAGTGTACACAGCACTCACATCCTTCCACGTTGCCTCCTCCGGCAAACCCTGCACAAACACTCTTGTTCCCTGAAAGTCTTCCTTGAAGGTGACTTCCCTCTTACCTGCTCCTCCTGCTCCTTCGGATCCGTCTGCTCTGCCGCTCCTTCTTTCGGGCCTCCTTCTTTCGACGGCGGGCTCGTCCCCTGCAATGCCGGCGGTTCGGTTGGGGTCAAACTCTCCAGGGTACTCGACATCCTCGTCGTCTATCTCGCCTTCGTCAAAGTCGGCATCCTCAGCCTCGTACCAATCGTCGTCGTCCTCGTCGTCCTCCGATGCAAAGACCAAGTTCGCCGGTGGTCCTTGGCTTTTCTCTGCCCTCTTTGGAGGGTCTTCCCCCTCTATGTTCTTCAGCTGGTCCAACAAACCCGCCAGGTCCTCGCCCTCATCGTCAGCCAGGAGGTCGTCTTCGGAAGCGAGCCTGTTTCGCTTGGTATCTCCTCTGCCCGCACCTTTCAGCTCGTCCACAAGCCCCGCAATGTCGTTTTCCTCTTCGAAGTCTAGCGGATCTTCCTCTGATGTATTCGAGGTATGGATTCGATTGAGATTCTTGATCCTCTCCCGTTCGGCGTCGTCGGCATCCCCCCCGTCGTGTCGCTGCAGCTCCTCGATCAGCCCCGCCAGCTCGTCGCTTCCGTCGCTCTCTACAATATGCCCGTCATTTGCATCTTTCGCATCGCTCGCACTACTAGGAGACATCTCAATATCCGCCTCGACCAGCCGCTCTACGAGTTGCGCCTTTGTGAGAATACTACGTATTCAGGTTTTGAAATGATCACGGCATTAGTTTCCGAGGAATCACATCGATTCCCACGAGCTTTGAAGAGCTCACTTTCAAGCACCTTTTCCAGACCTTTCTAGCAACGATCTAAGGATAATCTCTTGATCTAGACAGCATCGACACCTCTTCGATGACCTCTTCGGAGACTCTGCCTTCCCACTGTCAGGAGATTCCGACAGCCTTGATGCCCGACACCGCCAATCCGTTCTGCCGCAGCAGGTCCCTCAGCTCGGCCACCTTCATCGAAGCGAGGTCATCGTGCGAATATTTGGCGCTCATGAAACGTGCTGTGACGCTTCGAACGGGGCAGCGCCGCGCGATGGGAGGGGCGGCGCGGAAGGCCGCCACGGCGCACCGCCGCGCCGGGAGGGCGGCGAGCAGCGCCATCAGGACGAGGAGGGAGGGTGCACCAAGTAGTCGGCCCGACATATGAGCGTAGAAAATCTGCCGGTCGCTCTTTGTCAGGCGCGGACCCACGTTGCGTCGCCCCCAACCGCGGCGGCTGATAGATGTGAAGGGCTCGGCGGGGCTGGATGTTGAGAGGTGTGGGTGCGGGTGTGGGGAGGGAAGGTGTTGGTGATGGGTGATGGGTGATTGGATCCATTCGGGGCGGATTTGCAAATCCGTCCGCGCCGCCCTCGCCACACCCCACTCCTCACCCCCTCCACGGCCATCACCCGCCGCCCACCCACCTCCTCGCAAGCCCACAACCTCCCGACCAGGCCTCGCCTCTTCACTTGAGCGCCCCTGGTGCCTCTGATTTGCAAATCCGTCCGCCCGCCGCCCACACATCAACCATGAGCGCCCCCGCCGACTCTTCTCCGCCCCTCCAACCATCCGCCCGCTCCGCCTCGGTGGCCAGCTTCAAGGTCATGGACGTCCTCCGGCGGGCCAACCAACTGGAAGCCGAGGGACGGACGATCTGCCACTGCGAGGTCGGCCAGCCCGAGTCCGGGGCCCCGCGGACCGTGGCGCGCGCGGCGGTGGCGGCGCTGACGGGATCTCCCGCCGAAAGTCGGCTTGGCTACACGGATGCATTTGGGCTGCTCCCGCTGCGGGAGAAGATTGCGGCGCACTATCGCCGCAAGTACGCCGGCGTGCCCGAGGAACGAATTGGCACCGATCGCATCGTCGTCACCACCGGCTCGTCGGGCGGATTTCTCCTGGCGTTCACCGCGTGCTTCGACGCGGGCGATGTTATTGCAGTTGCGAGCAGCGGCTATCCTTGCTACAGGAACATCCTGCAGGTGCGTTTAGAATACGTACGCATGATATGCGCAACATTGATGCATCAAGCGCTGCACTCACTGTTGCTTCGCCTGCTTTGCACACTGCAGGCGCTGGGGTGCGAGCTTGCTAATGTGCCGATCTCTGCGGAGTTCAAATTGACCGCGGCGGAGTTGCGACGGGAGATTCAGCATCGGAAGGGGAGCGGGAAGAAAAGGCTGAGCGGGCTGATATTGTCGAGTCCGAGCAATCCGACCGGGGCGATGCTGAGCGAGGAAGAGCTGAAGGAGCTGTGTGAGCTTTGCGACAAGGAACACATCCGATTCCTATCGGACGAGATCTACCACGGCATCACTTATGGGAAGAAGGAGGCTACCGCCCTTTCGTTTTCTTCCAGCGCCCTCGTGATAAACAGCTTCTCCAAGTACTATTCCATGTCGGGATGGCGGTTGGGGTGGAGGGTTCTCCCTGCAGATCTAGTCGATCCTATCAACGTGCTCCAACAGAACATGTTCATCAATGCGCCTACCATCTCGCAGACGGCGGCGTTACAATGTTGGGAAGATGAGACGACTGAAGAATTGGAGCAGCACGTGGCAAAGTATCGTGCCTCGCGGGAGTACATCCTGAAGGAGTTGGAGGCGTTGAAGGAAATTCCGGCGAAGAATGTAGCTCCTGCCGATGGAGGCTTTTACGTGTACATCGATCTGGGCGAGGAGAATACGTGCATCGAGAAGGGCCTAGGGAGCACTGAAATGTGCCGACGACTGCTCGAGGACGAGGGAGTGGCGTTAACGGCTGGGACTGATTTCGAGGACCCTGCCGGCAACCTCGGCGATCGTAGATTTCGGATCAGCTATGCGGGGGGAACGGGAACTGTGAAGCAGGCGATGACGTTGCTCCATCGCTTTTGGCCGACATGGGTGGCGCTGGTGAAAGAGGCTAAGAAATAGAGAGGGAAAAGCTAAGCTGCTAGAACAAGAAGAAGTCAATGATTACTAGTCTATTCCTCTATTTGCTAGCAGCTCATACTATGGGAGCCTCGCTCCCGCCCCACCCGGGACCCGTTGCAGCCATTTGTGAGTTGGGGGGTGTTGGAGATTGGTACGATCGGAAGTAAGGCATCTCATCCTCCTCCTCGGCTGGGTAACAACAACAGGGGCCGCAGAGCTCGATGCTGAGCTGTTCTGCTGTATCCACATCCAGCGGTGCATACTGGACGTCGCCAAACATTGGCAATAGCACGGACCCCCGGCTCGCGACACTGGTCCAACCATCTGTCTCGAGCCTCAGCCTCATGGGCATGACTGCCGATTGGCCCCCACCCTTGAGTAGCCTGTCAAATTCATCCCTCGTCACCAAGTACGCCCCAAATCCCGCGAGACCCACCACTATTGGGGCCAAGACGACGATGATGAGCAGCAAGTCTAGCTGTATCAGTTCGGGCAACATCAGGGCATCCCCCATTATGGCCACGAGAATAATTGCCAGGAATGACGACGTCGAGTACAGCACCCCCGCCGTCAGCTGGGCCTCCGTGAGTTTGTAGTAGCCGATTTGGTGCCCATTGACGATGTAGATCAGGGTTGCCGATATGATGCCCAGCATGGCGATGATCACCGAAACGATATGACTGGTCCGGACGGCCTCGGTCATCCCGTAGTCTATTCTCAGCACCGACAGCAGCATCGCCGTGAAGGCCAGGGTCCATATCAGGGTTTGGAGGAAGTACTGCGATTTGCACACCACCCCATTGAATATGAACACCAGTGTCAGTATCCAGAGCGGTATGTACGTCTGCAGGAGGCTGACGGAGCCCGGAATGGCCAGACGGAAATAGAGCAGCACCTCGAATACGAAGACGATGAAGCAGAGCACCCCCGTCTTCAACCCAAATTTCAACGACCGCTGCAACAAAGGGAGGTACTCCACCCGATCCAGGTGATCGGTCGAGTCCTGCCGTTGTCTGTTTTCGTTGGCCTCCGATATGAATTTGGACAGCGCCCGGGCCGACATGATGTGCATCACCACGATTCCCCCGTGGGAGACCCACACGGGGAGGAAGATGGCCCAGTAGGGCAGCGATCCCAGTTTGCTGGTCCACTTGGCGGCCCCCAAGGCCACGGACGTTGCAAATCCGACGGTCAATATGAGCTGCAAAGGGGCATGCGAGGGTCAGACCCAGGCACAAAAATGATGTGAACGCAAAGGTCAAAGGTGCACACTCACCCAACAATACGTTATCGGGTCTAAAACCGTCAGCGCGGCCTTTCTGACCGCGTACACCTCCTCCGGCACCTCTATCAGCGTCCCCCCATAATCTCTATATCGCCCATGGGCGCCCCCCACCACGAAATCGCGATGCCCCTGCGCCACCTGATTTTTGTGCAGCCTGTGGCTGTAGTCGGCGTGTAGCTGCTTCGGATTGGGCAGCCCCGGCTGCGGCGTGGGGTGAAGCCCCCCTCCCCCCAAATTGTCGAAGGGCCCCTCCGACGAGTCGGTGCTGTCGCTGCTGACCGTGGTCGCCACGGGGACGGTCGGCCGCGCGGAGGCCGAGTAGTCCCTCGACTCGGCTTGCAGCGAGCTGCGGGAGGGTATTCTGTTCCTGTAAAACAGCTGCCGCGAGGGGCTGCTCGCCGCCACGGCCGCGTCGGCCTCCTTGCCGAAGTGGTGCTGCGGCTGGTGCATGGTTGTGGTGCCTCCGTTGGTGGGCGACGGCGTCTTGCCCCGACGCTCCCGGAGTGTGCTCTCCGTCTGGTAACTTGCAACGCTGGCTGGGATCAAACGATCGAGCTCCGTCCTCTCCATCTAATGCAACCAACGGTGTCGGCGCTTGCCCCTGCCCCCTTGCAAATATTTAGAGGCCGACGCCGCGCTCATGCACCGCCCGGCCACTCAACCCCTGCAATCCAACGTCCGTGAATTGTTGCCCGCATTTTTTTGCACTGGAGAAGAAAAAGAAGCTGAGATACCGTCTCTAAAACCGCTACGACANTTTTTTTGCACTGGAGAAGAAAAAGAAGCTGAGATACCGTCTCTAAAACCGCTACGACATCAAGTCTAATAGGCCTTATGATACTCATTTTTCAGCGCGCGCCAGAACTTTCCCAGCCACTAAATAACTAGCAGAGGATGCAAGAATGGGAAGCTTTGCTCTAGATAGTGGTAGTGGAAGAGCCGTCCCACCAGGATCCAGAGGTATCATTGCCCAACATTCAAGGAGACGCAAGGCCGATGAGTCCATCGACCGCCGCCTTGGACGCTTTCCATTCATTGATCGGGTCCTCATAATAAGATCGGACCAGCTCTTTCGTGGCCCCCGTTTCTCCCTCGGTGGCAATCGGGTTGAACACGTTGTTGTACACTGCCATGTCCAAATAACGCAAATGAGATATGACTTCCTCCCGCAGTTCGAGCGCCGCGAGCTCGTCTCCGTCCGGAAGCTCGCTTCCAATGGCATCCGCATAATTGTTTAGCAATTTTACTGACCCTCCGCTCGTCCACATATCCGAGAGAGGCGGTTTAATCAATATTTCCCGAACTGTGCCCACCATTTGTTGTAAATATGGATGTTGTTGTACATGATCCGTAGAGAACAGTATCGCGTTTGTCAGAGCCAAAGGATCCATCAGTGTTGTCGTTTTTGTTGTAGTAATGTTGTCGCATGTTCCGTAGTAACGGTTCGCCTTAGTCAAAAGATCCTAGCGATATAACATCAACATCATGTGCCAGCAGTTGCACTTACCCGCGTCCCATTTCTTGGCCTTGATTAGATCTGGAATGGCCTCCAGTTGACCCTGTGCCTCTTTGATTTGGCCGAGTATCCCAGCGAGCTTTCCGTCGGCGGCGACAGCAGCATTGGGCACGCCTATTCCAGCAGTTATGCATAGCCCCAGCGAGTTGGCGAGGATGGACCGTCTTAGATTGCAGTACTCTGGGGAAGCTGCAACGTTTGATGGATCTATCGATGACATCGCGGGGGGTGATGTGGGGGCTTCGGCCATCACTTGGTGAATGATCGCGTCACATTTCGCCGTCGGTATCCTTTGTAGTGTGAACGAGGCGCACTGGATTAGAAGGCACGCCGTCACCGCGATGGCTAACGCCCTCGTTGGTGACACCATCGTGATGGGTGTGCGGAGCAGGGGCGCAAAGAGACGCGCTGGTTGATGTTGTGCGTGGGGCGCCCCCCTGCTGGTGGAGGCGGCTGCGAGATCTAGCAGTGCGCAAATTATATTGGTACAGGCAATTTATAACACCTGAAGAAACTTCGCATTTTAGCGCTGATTTATTGCAACGCTATCTCGTGTTGAAGGGTTCCTCTCCACTTTTCCCTCCGCTCCCCATGCACACCCGCGGCGCCGACGAAAGCACCACCATCAAAGTCCACGAATCAGTATGGCGGTCGTTTCCGGTTGGAGGGCGCTGTTCGTGGCGGCCGTCGTCTTTGCGGCGAATGTAGCAGCGTTCACCCAAACCCATCAACGTCGGTGCACACGTGCTGCCAACTCGTGCCGACGACACTCGCAAGCGACGCCGGAACTGGAGATGGCGGAGGGAGGATCCATCGAATCGTCGCCCTTCGTCGTTGCGCTGACGCGGGAAGAGGGGAAGAACGATAAGCTTCGCAACGCATTACTGTCCAACGAACGCGTTGCAGGGCTGCCAGTGCAAATACACGAGCTCCCCTGCATCGAGCACGCCGACGGCCCGGACATCGACAAGCTTGGTACGACATTGGCCTCGTCGCAATTCGACTACGTCGCCATTACATCCCCGGAAGCCGCCAAGGTCATGGCGTCGGCGTGGATCGAGGCCGGGCGGCCTAAACTGGGCAATGTCGCGGCCGTCGGGAAAGCAACGCAGGAAGCTCTGACACAATACGGGATCGAGGTTGCGTTTGTGCCGAGCAAGGCAACCGCAGCGACATTGGTGAAAGAGCTTCCGCCATCAGATACAGCAGTTGACGCAGGAAGGGCTACCACTTTGTTGTATCCGGCATCGGCAAAGGCACAGGAGACATTGCAAAAAGGATTGGAAAAGCGCGGTTTCGATGTTACGAGACTCAACACGTACGACACAGTTCCTGCGTCGTGGAGCGACGAGCAGATCTCATTGGCACAATCTGCAACAATAGCTTGTTTTGCAAGCCCGTCCGCTGTGAAGGCTTGGTTGAAGAACACTGCGGAATTGCAAACACCGCGTGCATTGGCGTGCTGCATTGGAGAAACGAGTGCAAGCGCATGCAGGGAGAATCAGTGGGAGGAAAGCAACATCTTTTATCCTGAGAAACCTGGAGTCGATGGCTGGGCAAATGCAGTGGCTGAGGCGTTGGAATGCATGGCAGAGAAGTAGAAGAGGGCCCTCTCACTCGTCACATTGCAAACGATTCTACAAATGTGTGTGCTTTGCAAGTCTTATCATTCATTCTGTTGCTGCAATATCGTCGTTGATATCATTCTTTGGTGTGCTCTTCATCTTATCATTCTCATCCCCCAATCCTCTCTCCCTGTTGCTTTTGCGCCAGCCTACAGCTGCAGATTCTTTGGCGCGTTAGCTACCTTTTCGTTCTGCCCAATCCACTGCTCGACTGCCTCGGAGAGAACTTGGCTGCCCTTGCCACAAACGATGACCACCGGAATCACGAATGGATGGTCGCCGCGCATCGCTACATCGACCCACTGCGGAAGATCCCTGTCAAGTTTGCCCAGCGCTTCTTCTTTCGACATACCGTGCAGGTCCACCGTGATCGCTTTCTCTCTTGCCAGACGAGATTTGAGGCGCTTCGATGGTTTGGTCGACTTGTAGAGATTCTGGACCTCGCCGACGTGGATAACGAACCGAGATTTCATTGCCTTGTCTCCGTGTCCATCCAACGGTGGCGAAGGCGGCGTAACAACGGCAGGAGCCTGTTTCTGACGAGCAGTTTTCACTTTGGGCTCCGTGCGCTCGAGGTTCATTGCATTCAGCCTCTGTCTGATATCTTTGAAGCGCTTTGTTTCGGCTTCCGCCATCACATCAGAGTACAACCGCTGCAACTGCACCTTCTCTTGTTCTTCTGCTCCTCCGTATGCCGTAGTAGTTGCGCGTTTCCTCGATTTGCTCTTCCCCTTCTTCGATCCCTTTCTCTTGGGTGTTTTTGTTGTTCGCCGTTCCACTGGGGGCGCATCTCTTGAAGATTGTGCAATTGTCGACACAATAATCTCGTCGCCATCCTTCATCCCGAGCGTGTGCGGAGTTTGTTTGCCAACACTGGACGGAAAGAGAATTTTGTCGTTGAGGGTGAACCGCAATGACTTGAGTGTAGCGTTTTTGTCTCTGGGGGATACAATCTGACGCAAGAAGTCTGCAAACAACTTTTTCATCGGTGTACCCTTGAAGCCGTCCTTGCAGGTGTACATCTGGTTGATCCCAAGTTCTCTGTGCACCAAATAAATCTTTTGCTTGACCTTTTTTCCCTCGGGATCATGTAGCAGTTTACCGTCCGCGCCCTTTCTCAGCGGACCCGCTGCTTCACAGAGCGAGTACATTGTAGGTGTCATCTTCATGTTGACCACGTATGGACAGAACAAGACGTCGGGGCTCTCGAGCCCTTCGCCAGTGGCCAAATATCGATCAATGAGAGTAGCATCCTTCCGAAGATTAGCAATATCCTCGTCTGTGAGATTTAGCAAATCTCCCTGCACGTGGGCGTGAGACATCCGCTCCCATGCGTCAGTTACCTCCCACGTTGATGTATCCATCATAAGTACGGCTTGACCATCGTCAGCAAACGTCACTTCAGTTTGGCCGGGGAAAGTCCCCACGGTGTACCTTCCGGCCACCAGCTCCGTTCCATTGGCTGGTGCATATTTTGACAGTGGGTGGGAGGTTCTAAAGTCGTCCCCCGCAATAGACCCCTCAGGGAATTCTAGGGAGATGTACATTTTATCGGGGCTGACAACTCCGTCCCTCAATTTGGACGATGCAACGACCTGGTCGTCAACACGGATTTCCACCTTGCCGAGAAGGTCCTCGAAGCCGTTCTCCGTCTGTGAAGCGATCTCTACTTCGGATGTTGTGACGCCCAGCATGGCGGCCAACGCCGCCAACTGCTCATTATTCACAAATACCTTTCTGGAGCTCATGGCAACAAGAGGCAGTGATAAGCCAAATAAATAGAGGTTCGGCGTCGTGCACCAATGACAGCGGGATGTGTCAAGCGGTGTCAAGAAGATACTTTTGATGGCAGGGACCGGGGGGCGCGTGCGGGCGGGGGATTGAGAAGCAGGAGGGGCGGGAGGACGGAGCGGGCGTCGTCCGCGGTTGTTGACTTTCCGCTTGCTTTTGGTTTGCGTGTTCCCGTGGCGTGATCGTCGGAGGGAGCATCTGGTCGGCGGCCCGGGGGGAGAGGACGCCAGTTGGTAGGATCTGCACTTTACTCCCCGCCTATTGCACCTTTTTGTTCAGTGCACAAATTTTGCCTATGTTCATGTTTGCAACTCACTGAAGGACAAACTTTGCACTTTTCTCGTGCACTCTGGACCCTCTCGCACTCTCCATCCACCGCACATCCTCCGCCTCCGCCGCCTCCTCCTCCCTCTCCACCTCAAAAAGCACCTCCTCGGTGGTCTCCCCTCCGCAGAGTTGCGCCTGCACAGCTCTCCCGCAATAGATAGCGTCCTGTTGCTGCAATGTCGATGGCAACCTATGCGAGGCGCGCTGGCCTCGTCGCGGCCTCAGGAAGCGTCTACGTCGGCGCGGTGTGAGTGGATCTGTTCCTGCTGCTCGCCTGCACACAAGTAACAACCCCCCTCCAACAACTCTGCACCTCTCTGCACTCGTCTCAGATACCTCGGGCTGCAACTTTATGGGGGCGATAAACAGGGTCAGGGTAGACAGGGAAATGCAGATGACGGGAAGAAGAAGTCATATGTGTGGGATCCGAGGAGGACAGAGACGTTTCAGAAGATAGCCCACGCCTACGACGACGAAATTGCAAAGGACGAGTTGGTGATGGGGATCAATCTGCTTCGACGGGCGCTCCTCTATTTCCATGCCAAAGGCGATGTACTGGAGGTCGGTGCAGGGACGGGCAGGAATCTGTCCTACTACCCGGGGAAATCCACCGTAAAGAAGATCGTTTTGACAGATTCGTCGGAGAAGATGCTGCTCCGGGCGAGGGAGAAACTAAACGGCATGAAAAGACACGAAAGGGATAGATACGAGGTGATGGAGGCCGATGCAGCCAATCTCAGCGCGTTTCCGGACGATTCGTTTGATACCATTGTGGATACTTTTGGTTTGTGTTCCTTTGACGATCCCGTGGCCGTTTTGAAAGAGCTGGGGCGAGTGTGCAAGCCAGATGGGAAGATATTGCTCCTGGAACATGGGCGGAGCAAATCATACGAAGGGCTCAGTGGATATCTTGACAAACACGCAGAGCGGCACGCAAAGAATTGGGGTTGCGTGTGGAACCGCGACATAGATGAGATCGTTGACATGTCCGGGCTCCAACTGGAGAAGCAGGATACGTGGCACTTTGGCACAACATATTACGTTGTTTGCAGACCCTCGAAGAAAGCATAACAAGTAGCATTGCAGTGGTGAAAATCCAAGCTGACTTTGCCCTAGAGTACGAACCTTCTTTCGCGTTATCCGGGTTTGCGGTATTCCGTCTTTCCTTCATTTTCCACAGAAAACCCACCGCAGGGCCTACTTAGAAGCCACACAATTGAAGGCACTCTTCTCCTTGTAGCACAGCACAAAATTGCTTGATCCATTCACTCTTTTTGTCACATCACACTCTCTCAACGAAGATCCGGCGGGGTCAATGTCCCGAGCTAGTAGCGCCAGAAATCCCGCATTCCTTAGTGCTTCTCGTTCGGGTCGTGGAAGTGGAACTTCGACGCGCCCAGCGTGTTCATCACCGTGTCGAAAATACCGAACTGTCCGGCCGTGAGCGTGCCAATCATGACGCACCGGGGCAGCAAGCCGACTGTGCACAGGTTCACGAATCCGACCTCCTTGGCAATGTTGATGAGGCGGGTCATCATGGGACCGTCTCCCCCCGCGCCCTTCTTGTTAATCTTGGACAGGAGGGTGTCGGCGGGGTGGGAGATGATGGCGGCGGCCACACCGGCAACCACGCCCGAGGCGAGGGAGACGCCGACGTTGGTCGACGGAGACAGCTCGCTGGGGCTCTTGCCCATGGACGCGTACATGGCATCGGCGGCGGATCCCTGGACGGCGAACTTGGCCATGGTGTACGGCACCTGCTTGGCGAGGATGGGGAGGAACCCGGCGTAGAACCCCCCGATTCCGTCGGCCTTCAGCATCTTCCCGAAGCCGTCGGCGAGGCCGTCGCAGAAGTCGGGATCGGACACGGACCGGATGCGCACGGCCTCCAGCGGGCAGAGGAAGATGTCGGCGATGGTCTCGGCCGCGGCGGCCGCTCCCAGGTAGATGCCCGTCTTGTTGGCCCACGCCTTCTCCTCGCCCATGGTCTCCACCGCCTTGATTTTGAAGAATTCGACGCCCCCAAACTTGAACCACCCCTGGACGAAATACCCGAAGGCCGTCGCGCCGAGGCCGGTGGTCAGGGCCATGGCCCCCTCCTCGGCGACCACCTGGCGCATTCCCCCGATGAGGCCCGAGTTGTACTTCACGGGATCGAGCTGCACGCGCGTCTTGACCACGTCGACGGGGCAGAGGGCGCCGTGGGTGATCGAGCAGCAGATGCCGCCGGCCGCGGCCCCCTTCAGGTAGTACATGAGGTCGTACGTCGCCGCCGCCGGGGACGGGGCGAGGAGGGCGGCTCCGGGGAGGGATTGGGAGGGCATGGTGGGGATAGGGGGCAAAGGGGGGCGGGTTGCGGGTTGAAAAGTGGCAACGGTTGGGTTGGTCGAGGAGGAAAACAAAACTAAAACTAGTGGACGTGCTGGTGGGGAAGGAATAAAATCTGGGAGCCTTTAAAATCGCAAAGATCTTCTTAGAAGTGATTGGCTTGAGATTCATCAAATCTTTACCCTGCTTTTGTTCCCCAATGACGCGTTGTGTTGGTGGGAAGTTGAGATCTTTGGGAAAACACCTAGGTACCATACTTATTAGGGTTAGGATTAGGGTTAGGGTTAGGGTTAGAAATCGGGGGTAGAGCCCCGAGGGAGTGATAAGCATGAGCAGCGGTCACCATGGTTTTGGTTTGCATTTGGCGGCCAATTTTGACTCGGCCGGGGGGTGGCTGGATGAGGTGGTGTACAGAGCAACACACAGACTCAGATTGAACACACGTACCAAAGAGAGAAAAATAGAGAAGAAAGAAAAAAATGAAAATGGGTGTGTTTGTGTTGTGAGTGTAATAAGAGCAACCTACACCCACACACCCGATGGCCACCAAAAGTCAGAGGGCATCCTGGCTGGGGCATCCATCAAGACCATTCGTCACGCGCGGAACCTCCCCGTTCCATCGCCACACACCGAAAACCCCAGCTCGGAAGTGGCAAATTTGGCG
>JALLAP010000581.1:0-21545 GCA_036939355.1 Thalassiosira profunda | reverse complement strand
GAAGAGAAGTCCGGGTGAGAAGAAGAAATCGTCCAAAAAGTCCACAAAGAACGACAGTTCGACCACTGCAAAATCCCGGGGGAAGAAGGAGAAGAATGAAGACGACGATGCGCCGAACCCAGACATGATGATCTTGGGCGGGGGGCCCAATGCAATACACGAGCATTCGGATAGCGACTGCTGCGTGATATTGTAAGCACGGAAAGTCCGCAGAATCTCTCCTATCCTACATTTTAGGGTGTTCTTCTGTGCCACTGCAAAGTAGATACAACTCTCCGACAGAAGAGAAAACGCCTACAAGCAACGGTCCTTTGCTTTGCTTCTGTCGTAGGTATTGAACTGGCTCTTTGCAATTGCGAGCAGAGTATCTTTTGCTCGGTTGCCAAGTAGGAAATGTATGAGGTATGGTAATGTATTGGAAAGACGCGCCATAAGTCTACTTAGGAGATTGTTAGAAAATCGTCCCTAAGTATCTACACCATAAAAATCCCTTTTCGCTTCATTTGCAGCTGTCGGGTGATTTGATGGGTTGACAGCAGCGGGGTGGACCACTTGCGTTGACGACAGCTCCAAGGAGGCGGCGTCTACAGGTCAGTTTATTCTCGGGGTGGGAGATATTCGTGGCGCCGCGTATGCGTCGGGGACGAGCCGGATATTGTTGTTTGCGCGCGCCGGCGCTGGTCGGCTGAGGTGGGGTGTTCGGACGGACCCGGCAACAGCCGTCGGCCATCCAGCCCATCGTAAATATAATTGACGTGCGGGGCAAGGCTCGTCAAAAAAATACAATCTGCAATTCCTGACGGGGACGTTGCGGATGTGGCGTCGTGCGTGGAAATCTCACTTTGCTCCTACTCCTGTCGTCATTTATTTGTTCGTTGCTTCTTCAGCTGCGCTGAGCGCGCTCCATCGCCAATGGGGCGGCATCAGACGAGGCCGCCAGCCAAGGATGGCGGCGGCACCAAGAAGCCTCTCTGTAGGTACTTCGCGAGGGGGAAGTGCAGGGAGGGCGACAAGTGCAAGTTCTCGCATGATAATCATGCCGGAGGGACGAAGAGTGGGGAGGGCAAGGTATCCTCCCTCAAGAAAAATCGCCCAATCGATACCAAAGCATCCCCCGCAGAGCAGTCTTCTGGGCAGGCAATGCCACGAAAGAATCCGACAACGGCCGGGGGGTCTTCGGCCCACTCGGTAGTCACGCCCGTGCCCGAGAAGAAGCCTCAATGTCTGACGTGTGTAGAAACGTCGGCCAAATTGGCGGCCCTGCGCTCGCAGACAGAATCGGGATTGCAGCTGATCGGGAAAATGGAGTCGGCATTCAGCGAGCTGTCCAAATTGGCTCGATCAAACCTCGAGCAGACGATGTGCGACATTGGGCAGCTCGAGCTTTCTTCTCGTCAAGCCAATGTATCTGGGACGACGGAGCCTCCGCAGGAGCTCTCCGGCAAACTAGTGCCAGGTATCAGTGAGGGTGAGGTCCAACAAACCCCGAAGAAAGCAGAGAGGGTTGCTCAGAAGTACCCTCGTGACGACAATGACAGGCCCGGCTGGAACAAGGTCGCCGGAGGAAAGGAGGGAATCGACCGGAACGGTACCAACTCTGCTCTGTCTTCTTCTGCGTCCAAAGCCAATGACAATGACCCTGACTTAGAGAATGATACCGTGAGCGGTACGAACTCTTCCCCTCCTGTCGCGTCATTGGATGGCGTCATCAAAGACTATGCCCCATTCATGACAGGTACTCCACAGAGCTACATGGAAAGCCTCTGCAGGGAGTTCAATGTTGCTGGCTTCCACGCGTCGGATTTCGTGGAGATTTACGAAGACTGCCTCGATGTTCTCGCCTCCGTCGCCACCGGCACTGCAAGTGAGGAGGACGCTCGATTCCTTGACTCGGTTCTGGGTGGCATCGCCGTCGGGGTGCAGAGGGACTTTTGTGAGGACGTGCTCTCTGCGGCCAAAGCGGCCGCCAAGGTGGAGAATGACGATGGTGCCGTGGAGGGTCGCGGGTCTCCAACTAGTGTTGCTGCAGATCTGACAAAGAATGCTGAAGCTACGTCGTCGTTTGCTTCGTCGGAGAAGAGGGTTTTGGAGAAGAGGAATGCGCAGAAAGGGGCTCCAAAGGCTTTCGATGGTACTAGGAAGCCTGCCGCGAAGTCAAAAACGAAGCCCCTTGCATCTGCGACAGGCAGTGGAAAACGAGCGCAGGTTGCAGTCATCGGCAAGAAGCTGAGCACTCTACCTCGCAAAGAATACTCTTTATCTGGAGTACGAAAGGTCGTTCGACGAGCCTCTGGGGTTGACAAGTCTAGTGTGAAAGGGACTGAAGATCCCGTGAAGATTGTTTCGACGGATGAAATAGCTTCGGCAAAAGAGAAACAAAAGCTGGTATCGACAGAGCAGGGCGAGCAGAACCAGACAGAGCCCAGCGCCGATGATTGGAAGACGCAAAAGCAAACTGAATACATGAATTCATACGTTGGCGAGGCGGAGGAACTGATTGCATCGTCTCATCAGAGGGCCCACCTGGCGGCGATTGAGCAATCAAAAACCCCGAAGGATCTAGCGAAGAAGGCGACGGTTTCGATTGACGGGCAGCAGCTGCCATCCTACATCGCGCATATTCCAGCACCGAGTGCTTCCACTGCTCCCATATTCCGGCTACTCCGGAACAGCGAAACGGTGCCCGCTGCCAGAGAGCTGCTTTGTCTCGAGGAGAAGGTGCAGAAGCAGCGGAGTGCTCTTGCTGAGCTGAGGCGAAGCAAAGCTGTCGAAGAGAATGACCTCAAGAAAACTGTCTCTGGGTACAGAGCATTCGCCGCTGAGTGGACTGGGCCGTCCGTGAAGATCATGGGAGTCGAAATTGACGCAGGAGAAAGGGGAGAGGAGAATAGGCTGAAAAAGAAGATTGAGGACAAGAAAAAAGAGTACGTTTCTTGGTCTTGTCTGCTCGCATGCCCTGATCTTGCTCTTGCGTTCTCTGACTCTAATCTCCTCCTACCAATAGAGCTGGCGATGATACCGCACAGCCAACCCTGCTGCAAAAAATGACACACAAAGCTCTTGACTGGACCCAGGAAGGGTTGGACAAGCTCGATGAAAACAAGAGGAAGAAGAAGGAGGCCCGCGATCTCGCTGAGTCGGTGAAGAACGACAAATTGGGCATTGGCGAAGCGTACGAGAAGAAGAGAAAGGCGAGAGAGCGCGAGATTCGAGAGAAGGAGTTTGAGCTATGTCAGCTCCAAAGAGAGATCGAAGCAGGCGATAGGGCTGTTGTCGATGCTGATGGCGAGGAGGCGAAAACGTGGCGGAACAAACGGCGAGAGCTCAAGGCGCTCAAAGAGATGAAGAGCAAGCAGTTGGAGGTGGAGTGAGTGCTGATATACTATGTATCTTTTGTGATGTTTTGCTCCTGGCACTGATCTCTTGGATCCTCTCGCTCTCAGAGTGAAAGCGGCAGATGCTGAGGAGAAAAAGATCGCTTCGCGACGGCTCAAGGACGGGGAGGGAGAAGAAAAGAAGCGAGAGAAAGCAGCCCAAGCTCTCGCAGGACTCCAAGATCGTTTGAAGGACGGTCAGAAGAAGATGGAGGAATGGCCAGCGAAGATCGCCGAGAAAAAGAAAGTGCTAGCCAAGTACGGTGCTAAAATCGCAGCTGCAGTGAAGCGCGTGAGCGAGACCGAGGCCGAGATACAGGCTATTACGGGCACCAATCAGAACGTGAGGTTCGACATTGAGATTAAGGACGAGAGAGGGCACACGATTTTGATGCACACCGCTCAAGCCAACGATCCAGTCACCGCTAGCATCTGCCTGCAAATGGGCGCCGACGTGCATGCGGTCAATCCGGAGGGGCTCACCGCTTGCCATTACTCATTCTTCTTCAAGTTTGAAGCTGTCACACAATTGATTCTTGAGGTGAGTGTGGTATTCTCTTGGCGGCTTCGATAATTCAAGGCCAGCTAACTTCTGCGTGGCCCTTGCATTCGAACCTCTCGCAGCATGGTGGCAGTTTGCCGGCGTCACAAGTCGAAGCCTGGAAGTTTCTGCCGCAGATTTCTCCCATGAAATCAGAGGCTTCCCATTCTTGGGAAGAAACGTTGAAGACTGCAGCCATTGCCGCTGTACCGGCGGAGCAGTACCTTGAGTCGCCAGAGTCCTGCGAGATGGATGAGGCGAAAAGGATGGAAATTCTGTCCGACGACGATGTCGCTCGTTTGGACTTTTCGTGTTTCGAAGCCCGCCTGGTGGAGCCAAAGATCAACTCGGACCAGGTTCACAGAGTGGTTTTGTTGGACAGTGCGGTGTACGATCGGCTTCGTACTGATAGCGCGGATGCGTCGGCCTTTGTCGGATCGATCAAGGGATTGATGCCATCTGAAATCGGTCGATCTGGAGTCTCCCGTACGAAGTGTCACCGGCGAGGCATTGTGGGCACGACAGATACGTTTGAGGTGCTGGCTGCCCGTTTGTCGTCCAAGAGCGACGAAATTGTGCTATTCAGCCCTTTCATTGGCGGCGAGGCAGAAGGGGTTTCCAATATTGGTGTTGTGGTCTGGGCCATCGTGCCTGACCAAAAGGCCTCTCTTTTCAAGACGCTGCTGTCCAACACTGAGTTTCTGAGGAGCAAAAGCAAGATTGCAGATCGGTTCCTACCGCACAACGAGTTGTGCCTGAAGCTAGGCTCTGACATGCACCTTCTTGAGCTTACTTCGACGAGCATTTGGACTGCAACTACCATGAAACTCTACACGTTGAACGTTGATAAAGGAGACTTGGACCGCGTCAGTGACTCAGATTTCCATGCGAACAAGCGCGTCGTCTACAGCGAGGAGCTAGGTAAGCAATGATCCTGATTTCCCAGTGCAGATGCCTCGCTTCTTCAATCTCGCGCCGTTAAACAATGCCCTGTCGTCGATCAATACAGTGAACAGAGCTCTCTTCGGTACAAGCGAGGATGAAATGAACAAAAATGCTACCATATTGGCGGAGGAGAGTGCTGATATGAGCAGCCTCATCCGAGGCGGGGCGGGGGTTGGCAAGACACTGTGCGTAAACTGTTTGATTGGGTTGAACTCCGTCTCCCCCTCGCTCATCTCATTAGCGCATCGGCTCAGTCTGATGATTCGTAAGGCTTCCCACGAAGACGCTTCTAAAAGGATTCTCGTCGTGTCTCGTTTGCCGCGGTTGGTAAATGCCATCAAAACGGCAGTGGAAGAGAAGAGGAGTGATGACGCGAGGCACGTCTCGTTTTTTACGTATGACAGGCTCATGCAGCTGCTGGCTAAGCGTGTGACCCCTGACGACGATTCTCAGCAGAGGTCGTTCGTTAGGTTCAACCAAGTCCACTTTGACTGCGATGAAGACGTTGGGACGTCTTTCTGTCGTCAGTTTATTGGTGACTACCTCAACGAGAGAGAGAAGAAAGCCATGAACGAGTCAAATCTCGAGGCCCTGACACTCTGGCAAGCCATCACAACCATCAAAAGCCACGCTGAATGCGCCGCGACGAAAAAAGCTTTGTTGCTCGATGCATACATTGGTTTGCCGTCGAGGTTTGGTCTGACTCAACCTCAGCGCGAGGTTTGTTACGACCTATTCGAGAAGTACGAGCGATGGAAGAATGCCGAAGCCGGCTGGGACGAGGCCGATAGGAGCATCTACATCCTTGCACATGGGCCCAGCGTCTATCGCGATAGCGTGTTCGTGCCGTGGAGGGACCGAGTGAATCGAAGAGGCGAAATTGACTTGCTGGACGAGGAAGGAGGGGCAGAGAGGCCGTATTTCTTCGACATGGTCTTCGCGGACGAGGCGCAAGACTTCGTGAGTCGACTCTTGAGCTTGGCATACTCGTCCTCTCATCCAACTCACCTCTTCTCACTCGATCTCATTCATTGCTGCTGTCCTAGACTGCACTCGACCAAGCTCTGCTTTTGCGCATGTCGAATACACGCTCCGTGTTTTTCAACATAGACCCGGCCCAAAGTGTTGAAGAGGGTGTGAAGATGAATGCGAAGGGGGTGAACGAAGTCTTCTTCACCCATTGCGAGAGAGGCACTCGCGTGAATGATGTCTTGCAGGTTATCTCGTTGAAGACCAACCATCGGACCCACGAAGAGAACCTGCGCCTCGCCACTGCTGTTCGAAGACTCCTGGCGCGCTCGTTCAAGATTCCTCTCTTCGAGGAACGAGCTTTGATCAGAGGGAAGATTCCCAAGACCCTTCGTCTGAAAGCAATTGAGGAGTTGACGAAGGTCTTTCGGGGAGCCAACTGCGTCTTCATCGCGCCAGATGAAAAGGTACCTGAGCTCCGTGATCGATTCCGCGAGCTCGGCATTGAAAATGATCTGTTTGGTGTGAGGGAGGCGAAAGGGTGCGTACTATCTCAATTGCATTGCCGTCCGAGCTCTTATCTAACACTCCTGCATGGTTGTGTTTGGACAGGCTGGAGTTCGATTCCGTGGCCCTCATTGGCTTCTTTGCTTACATCGAAGAGCGCGGAAGTGGTGACGCTTGGAAGAACGCTCTGCGCTGGCTCTCGAGCTCCGCGGGCATCACCGAGACGACAACTTCAGGGGAAAAGATCTGCGGTACCATTCTTGAGGATTGCGACTACCGGCTGACACATCCCGAGGTTTCTGACGAGGCGATGTTGCTCTACACCGCCCTCACGCGAGCTCGTAATCAGCTGTATTTGATCGAAGCTGATTGCAGGAGGGGCAGAGGCGTGGATATGGCAAACTACGCCTTCTGGAGACTGAATGAGCTAGAGCTAGCGCAATCAGTCGATAGTATCGATGAAGGCCAAGAAGAAATGACCCCGTCTCAGCACAAAGCGAGGGTAAGTAGACGTGACAGCGAAGATTGTCCAAACTCATTCATCACTAACGCGATACATCTGATGATAGGGGGTCTTGAACGTTGTTCAGGCCCTGTCAATGATCCAAAAACACGAGCCATTTGACTTGGTGAGGAAGAAGTTTATGGAAGCCACGGATCACTTTGGGCCAAACAAAGGAAACGACAGGCCGCTCTTGGTACAGTGCAGGAGGCATTTGAAAGCCTTGGAAGCGGGGAGAGAGCTTTGTCGGTACGCAAAGAATGCCTTGTTCGAGAAGGCTACCCCTCGCTCGAAGGGAGGGTACAACGTTGAAGGGCGCTTTTCTGAAGTCCTTCGCTTCGAGGCGATGGCAAGCTCGTTCTTCGCCTCGTTTCTGGGTGATTCCTACCTCGTTGAAGTGGTGGATGATATGCGGAGTCTAGTGGAGGATATTTTCCTTGGGACTCAATACGAGTTTCATTTCAAAGGCATCTGCCAGACTATTCAGGAGTTGGGGCGGTTTATCTGATCTACCGAAGAAGTAGTTATGCATAGAAGGTTCGAGGGACTTCTCTTGCACCTTTGCTTCATCGATCCTGATGATACAAGAACAGCTCTGATGATACACAGAGTTGCCTTCAAAAGGAGATTCTTAGTACTTAGTTAGAATACCAGAGCCATCCCCCTCTTCGATTGTACCTACGGGTCAGATCTAAAACACTTGCAACTGGATCAACCGCATGCCCCACTCAAAGCCAATTCTGTGGATGAAACACCAAACGCGAAGTTTGGACGA
Organism: Thalassiosira profunda; assembly: GCA_036939355.1. Classification (NCBI taxonomy): domain Eukaryota; phylum Bacillariophyta; class Thalassiosirophyceae; order Thalassiosirales; family Thalassiosiraceae; genus Thalassiosira; species Thalassiosira profunda. The sequence goes on along the minus strand of JALLAP010000581.1, from coordinate 13,932 downwards.
AGAGGGACCTCAGGCAAATAAGGTACCCACAGAAGTGATCTGGCTTCGTCGGAGGAATTCTGCTAATAATACCAACGATTCAATTAAACAGTACGGAGCAGTTCGGCCAACAAGACAGCAGTCTAAAGTCGGCGAAACACCTTAACGGTAGAGGCCGTTGTTGATGCGGTCGATGACGTATTCGGGGCTGGGCTCCTTGGCGGTGAATCGGCTCTCGTACTTCTTGATGACGTCCTTCTCGGCCGACGACAATCCCGGGATGTTGTACACGTCGCTCACGGACTTGTACGGTCCGTGGGAGACGATCTTCCCGGCCGCGTTGGGGTACATCCCCGGCATGCGGATGTACGCGCGGACGTTGGCGTTGTTGATGTCGACGATCTGTCCCCCGCCGAGGTAGGAAATGTTCTCGTAGTCGACCTTGGCGCTGGCGGCCGCCGGGATGGCGGCGGCGCCGAACGCGGCGGCGGCGCCGAGGAAGTTGCGGCGGTCGCTCTCGGCGTTGAGGGCGGTCTGGGCGGCCGGTTGCGCGTTGGGCGCGAACGCGGCGGCGGTGCTGCAACAAGTGGGATAGATGAAGCGGAGGAAGGAACGGCGATGGTAAGCAATTGAGCACGTGATATGAGCAAAAAAAATTGCAATACGTTCTCCGCAAGACAGCAATTCGGCCCTCCGCCATGCCAGTTGCCTCGCTCCGCTGGGCAGTCGAATTGATTGGGCCCTCCCTCTCGGTTCGTAGGAGGAGCATCAGCCGGAGGGGCAATCCCACGGCTCTCTCGGCCCATCCGCCAACGCTTGTTTCAGCCACTCCGAGGCGCGCCACCCAACGACCGCCCAGGCCCTCGACCCGCATCCAACGGCCACAGCAGCGGTGGACTTACGAGACAAGGGCGGCAACGATAGCGAGCTTCATCTTGACGGTGTAGGAGGGGGTTTACAGCAAAGTGGGAGGGCGCGGCGGAAGCAGGATCCCAAGAGCAAGAGACTGACGAAGGTGCTGGGATTTGGGGCACGAGGGCTGGCCCCCCGTAGTGAAGGTGCATGCACCAAGAGGAAATGCTCAATTTAGGGGAACGCGCCCTATAAAAATCATTTGCCCCCTGAATTACCGACGAAGGTCAGGCGAAGATTGGATTCTCCTCTCCCAAACTTCAAGCAGCCGAGCCACGCACGAGATTTGCTGCAACTTGGCTTGCTTTCCAAACCACTTTTTGCCACCCTTTTGCAACCATGATGAAGCTCGCCGTCCTCGCCACCGTCGCCGCCTCGGCCGCCGCCTTCGCCCCCGCCCCGGTGGCCAAGACCACCTCGGCCCTCAACGCGTTCGAGAACGAGATCGGCGCATTGCCCCCCGTCGGCTTCTGGGACCCGGCCGGCCTCAGCGACGGCATCTCCCAGGAGAAGTTCGACGAGTACCGCCTCGCCGAGCTCAAGCACGGCCGCGTGGCCCAGCTCGCCGTCCTCGGCTACATCGCCCCCGAGACGTACCGCTTCGGATACGACCTCGTCCCCGGCCAGCTCAGCACGAACGACGTCCCCAACGGCATCGCGGCCATCAACGCCATCCCCTTCCTGGGGTGGGCGCAGATCGTCGCCTTCGTCGGGTGCGTCGAGACCTACGGCTGGTTCACCTCCCCGACGGGCGTCCTCGACCTCCCGGACGACATCCTCGCCAAGCGGCAGACGGCCGAGCTCCAGCACGGGCGCCTGGCCATGCTCGCCTTCCTCGAGCTCATCCGCCACGACTCGCAGAACCTCGCCGTCCCGGGCTTCGACGGGTACGACAACCTCATCACCGGCCTTCCCTTCATCTACGACCCCTAAAGTTGGTGCGTAGGTTGGCCTAAGAATAACATGATTTGCAGTTAAAATGGGGTGTGGGCAGGTGGATGAACATACGCAAGTGTTCCGCATCCAGCAACGCTAGGGCTCACAAAACTGGGTGCACGGGCACTCAGTACGGAACGCTTACACCAAAGTCAGGAGGTTGAGACAATCAATACAAGCTGGGACAAAAGCCCTGCTTGATGGTTTTGGCGAGAGAGCTGATGGTATCTTTGGCTCTCTTTTTACCATTAGATAAAAGTAGAATCAACGGTAGCAGACTTGACCTCTTTATCTCATAGGTACCATCCTTAGGAACGAAGACCAGTTAAACGCTCAGCTTGGCACGTGGATGCTCCCCTTCGCCATGCTCACTAACTTGCAAACGATGTTGGCACCGTCATCCCTCAAGCCGCTGTGCTGGTATTCGTTCGTTACCCACACTTTGACCCCTTCAAGAGGCGCACCGCGCTGAACTAGCTTCATCGCACAGTCAAAGTCAACATAGAGGTCATCGTAGTAAGTTGCACTTGCAACTCTGGACTTGGGAGACTTGCCATCGCTGCCAAGGGCCAACCGCATGTTGGAGCCGTCGAACAACGGTGCCCAGTCGTCCTTCTTTGCTAGGGCCTCCGACAGCATTTGCATCCCGGGGCCAGACACCTCCGCGAAATCACCGTGGGCCATCCACGGGAATACCATTTCGCCGAAGAAGAGAGTTGGTTGTTCGTTATCGCCCTTTGGGGTCGCGCGATAGTCAAACTCTGGCGTGGACGATGCATACTCCTCGTATGATGAATGCGCCGCCCAGGAGGTTGCACCTGCAGATGGCCCGTCGGCGTAAATGCTTTCATGGAGGAGGAAATACAACGGCGCGTCATCGAATGACTGCTCATAATCGATCCGCTTGAGAAAGGCTCCTGACAGCTCATCTAGATCATCATCCAAGAAAGCCGAGTTGATGACCGAGTGAATGTTGGCAAAGGCCGATCCCGGAGAGCCTCCCAAGGCCAGCCCTAGCTGCAGGAATCTGCGTGCCGTCAGTATTCCTCCGGACGGTAGCTTTACGGGCGGCTGCGTTGAATCGCTCTCCTGCAAGAGAAGCCGTCTCACGATCCTCTTCACCACCGACACGTCTCCTGGATACTGCTCGTAATACTTGAGACTCCGTTCCTTCACACGCAGCCACAGCCGATCGTACACTTCCCGCACGGGCGTGTTCATCGGTGCGATGCCACCAGTAAGGAGACACATCTTGGGAGGATGTGTGATCGAAGAGAGGTAGGTCATGATGCAGAAGCCCCCAAAGCTCTGGCCCAATGCGGCTCCCCAGGGATTTGGCGTGTCATCCTCGGTTGCTTCCTCTTTCACCGACGGAAAAGGGCGAGCCAGTGCCTCCTTGATCCATTCGGCATCCCTCACAATCGAGTCTGCGCGAAACTTCGCCAAGTAATCGGTTGCTTCTGACACTGCCTTTTGCACCTTTGCCCTCTCCAGCTGCACCTGCGCCGATTCCCCCGCCGAGGATGCCGAGTCGTCCAATAGAAACAGATCGGGGAACAACTTTTGCAATCTCTGCTTGGAGACAGCCGAGCTTTTCCCCGTGCCCCGCTGATCCATCAATACGATCCGTTCGAACGTCTTCCCGTCCAAGTTCGTGACGTCTCCGAACAACGCCGACGAGGCCCAGCTGGATTTGGCCGATGCCAGCGATAGGCCGCTGACCGGCGCGGCGCACCCGAACCCCGGCCCTCCCTGGAGATACAATATCATGCGCGATGCATCCAGTCCATTGCCTCCATCTCGTTGCAAATACAGCGTGGCACGTTGACGAGGCGAAAGGCTCTGATTGGAGAGAGACGCAAAGAACTCTTCGTCTGCAGTGTTGGACACCAGCTCCGTGATTGTAAAGTACACATCGACGGTGGGCCTTTCCAGCGATTCGACGGTGTTGTAACCGGCATCAATCCGGTCCACAGTGGTAATTGTATCTCTCGGTGCACCCGCGGCAGCGGCCTCCAAGTCCGTGTGATAGAGAGGAATTGCAATTCTGTGCTCCGTCACCGCCATCTTCTTGTTTTCCCCGCAGGGATGAATGGCGGGAGGACTGATCATGCGATGATTGCGATACTCCTTCATCTTATCGGCGAGGAGTCTCTTCATTGCGGGGCTGTTGTCTCCGGATGACTCCGGTGAGTAATACTTGGGCTCTGTGTTGTGCAGCCAGCCGGTGCGTGGCTCGTCCTCGGTGCTATCAGTGAGTGTGGAACCAGCGGCGCTGCTGCCCCCTCGAACGAGCAGTGACAACTGACGCCTCGATGGCGAGCGAAGTGGTGTTGATGGCGCACGCAGCAGCAGAGGATGGTGATGTGATCGCGACGCGAGGGAAAAGGCACTTGATCCGACAGTCCGAGACGAAAGTGCAGCTGCGGAAAATATGAGAGCCCCTGCCCGTCTTGCCATCACTGCTGGCGGTTATGAAGGGCGGGTGGACCCGAGGGGAGAGCCAGTGTAGGGGCGAGGGGAGGGGGGGGTTGTTGGCGGACGCCGATGTCGAAGTTTGGTGCATGTGAGATGTGGTTGTCCATCCGTCCCGTCCTAACCTTCCAACCGCGGACAGTTCCAACCGCTCCTTAGCTGACCGTCTGGCAAGATGGAAGCTTGCAAAGCATTGAAGCTGACATGACAGCATTAAAGAATAACATTGCATAATAGAATAGCTCTGCAGTTTGTACTACCCCGCCTCATTCATCAATCACCTCCTCGCCGCTCCGAACGGGGTCTGGGACTGGAAAGACGCTCCGCCTCCAAATCCTCCGAACCCGCCTCCCGCCGGCGACGCAGCGAGGGAGCCGAATCCGCCGGCACCTGTTTGCGCGGCAGCAGCAAATCCACTCGAAGCGCCGAACCCGCCTGATGATGCACCGAAGCCACCGGCCGATGCGCCAAACCCGGAGCTGCTTCCCATTCCCATCGTCGCAGGGCTTCCAAACGTCGCAGCCCCGGTAGGCGCGGCTGCAACTGGTTGCGATACACCAAACTGGGACGGATCGAGGTTGTACTTCTTTGCGAGGTTCAGAAAAAGTTGCTCCTCTTTCCCCGCGTATTTCGTCATGACCTTATCAACGTCGCCCAACTTCTGTGGATTGTGTGATTGGTAAAACGAAACGAGAATGTCCCTCGGGTTGCGACCACCGAATTTGGCAGCGGCCGGAGCCGCTGGAGCTTGGCCAAAGGCTGATGCCGGAGCGGCAGGAGCGGAGCCAAACGCGCTGCTCGAACCAAACGGGGTCGCAGGAGCAGGCGCGCCGCTCCCAAATGCCGAAGCGCCAGATGTACCGCCAAACGGGCTCGGCGATGCGCCAAGCGTCGCGCCTGTCCCAAATGCACTGTTCGACGTATTACTGAACGGGGACGGAGCAGGAGCCGCTGGAGTTGTTCCAAAGGGAGACGGAGCAGGAGCAGATGCTGCCGGAGTTGTTCCGAAGGGAGACTTGCTCGCAGCCGGGGCTGCGGAAGAAGCGCCGAATGGAGACGCGGCGGGAGCTGCTGGAGTTGTTCCAAAGGGCGATGTGTTGGACATTGGCGCCGTAGTCGCAGATGATGTCGTAGTGGTCGATGTTCCGCCAAATGGCGATTTGCTGTCGCCTCCGCCGCCGAAGGGCGACGGTGAGGATCCAATCGACGCACTCATACCACCAAATCCAAAGCCACCCGTTGCGGGAGCAGGGGCAGCCGCCGACGCTGCATCGAGTGGATTTGCCGTGTTGTATTTGTTCCCCAGCTTCGCAAACAGATCCGCCTCTCTCCCCTTGTACTTCTCCAGCGTTTTCCCAACTTCTGCTATCTTCGCCGCGTTGTGCTGCTGGTAAAAGTCAGTCAGTAGCTTGTGATAGTCCGTGGCAGCACCGGTGCCGACTGGCTCGGATTTGGTGCCAAAAGCCGATGATGCGGGCGCGCCTCCCGATGCGAAAGGAGTTGGCGAAGGGGCACTGGCAGCTGCAAAGGGAGACGGCCCAGGTGCGCTCGCACTTGCAAAAGGTGATGGTCCGGGTGCGCTCGCACTGGCAAAGGGCGTTGGGGCTGGGGCGCTGGCACTTGCACTGCCGAAGGGAGACGGCGCGGGGGCGCTCGCGCTGGGCTTTTCGTCTGGCTTTGGAGCAAACAGGTTCTGCGGCTGCGCCGTGGGCGGAGCAGCAGCAGGAGGCGCTGTTGCCGTCCCCTCTACTTCCAGTGGATTGACCGTACGCCACTTCTCTGACAGCTTTGCGAACATGTCGGCCTCCTTTCCCTGTGAAATGAAGGGAGATAGAGAGAGGAGTGGAGGTCATATGTGTGAGATGAAGAAACGCCAGACACAGCTCGTTGCAAGTCGCACGCACCTTGTGCTGAGATAAGTACTTTTCAGCACCCGCAGCCTTGGATGGGTTGAAGACTTGGATGTAGAGCTTTGTCAGGGCAACGAGATCATTCCTGTCGATGTCTTTGAGCCGCGCCAAGAAGAGTTCGTTCAATGCGTTCGGTTTATTGTACTTCATGGCGAGCTTGACGAACATTTCAGGCTCTTTGCCCTGCAAAGCAAATAAGAGTGCCGATGTTAGGGGTCTTTTGGTCGCAGAATACAAGTCAACGCGCCAATTTTCTCACCTTGTACTTTTGCAAAGTTGCATCAACCTCCGCTACCTTCCCCGGGCAGTTCTCTTGATAAAAGCGCGTAAGATAGGGTTTGTAGTCGACGGCTGCGGCGGCGACTGGAGCTGCCGGTGGCTTTGTAGGGGGCGTCGACGGCTTCAATGTCTGAGACAGTGGCTTCGGAGCCGTCGTTGGCATGGGAGGGAATGCAGCAGCCGTCTTCGACTTCGACAGGCCCGCGGGAGGCGAGGTTTTGGTAGACAGAGCTGCAGCCTCGCTAGGCGCGACTTTCCTCGCTGACGGAATCAGTGGCGCCTTCGACTCGGCATCGTCCCGTGAAATAATGTCTCTCCCTTCCGCGAGCTTCTCGGGCGTCGTTCCGAATTTGGCTACGCAAAGATGAGGCGATTGAGCAAATGCAGTACGAAACAAACAACATGGACGTGCGCAGACTTACCAAGAGCCGCTTTGGCGGCATCCGCTTGGTTGATGTGCTTAAGCTTTTGCGGGATGCTGAGTTTGAGGTTGGACTTGTCGCACTCGGAACTCTCCCAGTCCGAACGCGTAGCCGGTNTTTTGCGGGATGCTGAGTTTGAGGTTGGACTTGTCGCACTCGGAACTCTCCCAGTCCGAACGCGTAGCCGGTTTGGGGGACGAGAAGAGAGTCTTGACAACAGCCGGCGAAGTTACGGCCGCGGGGACTAGGCTCGTCTGGCTGAGTGTTTTGGAGTTGGAGAAGAGTTCGTTTCTGCCCTTCGACCTCCAATCAGGAATGTTGGAATGGCTGGACGGCTTGCGTGCCATTTGCCCTCTCAAGTGAAACTCTTTGGAGGTGGGTTGGCGATTGGCTGAAAGCTCCTTCGCCATCTGCCTCAAAGAATTCTGACGCTCGACGATGGACGATCGATCAAGAGGAGCTTTCCTCCGGCTGACAAGCGGAGAAGTCAGGTGACTTGTCGGCAGAGGAGACAGGCTAAGTCGACCCCTGCTGTTCTTCGTCCTCTTCACGCTGCTCTGGGCCGTTCCTCTGCTTTTGCTCTCGTGTGAGTCCGCCATGTCCTTCGACTTCTCGGAGAGGTGCTGCACAAACGAGTCAAAGTCGCGGACACGATCGTAGCCTCCCGTCAGCGCTTTGAAGAGAGCGTTCGTAGCTCCCTTCGCTGTTTGCTGGCGGCTCATCGGCGGGGTCTTAGACCACTGGTTGAAGTAGTCAGAGGCGCGGACCGTTCCGTGTTCCCCGCCGGTGGTGAAGATGTCTCTGTTCAGGGCTAACCGATTTTCGACGTTGGACATGAGCGTCTGAACTTCGTGGCACTTGGACACGATGCTGCGTCGCAACATCTCGGACTCGAAATCCAGGGGCTCCTTTCTCGCCAGGTTTGATGCCGCTTGGTCGCTGTTCTGCTCCTCGAGGGCAAGGCGCGAATCTTTTTTCTGGCGCTCGAGGTCGTCCTGGACGCTCAGCAGATGAAGCAACCGCTTCTGAGCAGCGGCATTCTTATCCGTGAAAAGCTCAGCGTTGGACACTTTCTCTTGGTATTTGTTGACCATACTCTGAATGTCATTCTCGAGGTCCGACGAGACGCACGATGACGCTTCCTGCGTGAGTTTCTTTGCCATTGCAGTCTTCGCTGAAAACTGTTTCACTTGCTCCCACAGCTCGGCTTCGTATCTCGACGAGACGGCAAAGCTTGGCTTGGNTCGCTGAAAACTGTTTCACTTGCTCCCACAGCTCGGCTTCGTATCTCGACGAGACGGCAAAGCTTGGCTTGGTCGGCTTTGGCCCTGCTGAACTCCCTAACGTCGTCGTTGACGCCGTCGACACCTTGCTCTCCTTCTTCTTCCCAAATGCTCCAAAGGGTTTGGGTGCGGCTTTCGACATGGGAGGAAACGCACTGCTCGAGGGCTTCTCCGGCGCCTTGCTCTCCTCCTTCTTGGCGAACGCACCAAAGGGCTTGGGTGCAGCAGATGCCATTGGAGGGAATGCAGCGCCACCCGAGGCATGTTCTGCTGGCTTTGACTCTTCCTTCTTCGCAAACGTGCCAAAGGGCTTCGGAGCCGCTTTTGACATAGGTGGGAAGGCGCTGCTCGATGCCGGGGTGGCGGAGAATGGGCTCTTCGGTGCGACAGAAGACATGGGAGGAAAAGCAGCACCACTCGGTGTCTTTTCTGCCGGCTTGGCCTCTTCCTTCTTCGCAAAAGCTCCAAAAGGCTTGGGCGCTGCTTTCGACATAGGAGGAAACGCACTGCTCGATGTTGGCTTGGCTGAGAATGGGTTCTTTGGGGCTGCTGCAGACATGGGAGGGAATGCAGCGCCGCTGGCCTTCTCTGCGGGCTTGCTCTCCTCCTTCTTCGCAAAGGCTCCAAAGGGTTTGGGCGCGGCTTTGGACATTGGAGGAAAGGCGCTACTCGATGCCGGGGTGGCAGAGAATGGACTCTTCGGTGCGATCGAAGACATGGGAGGGAAAGCAGCACCACTCGGTGCCTTTGCTGCCGGCTTGGCCTCTTCCTTCTTCGCAAAAGCACCAAAAGGCTTGGGCGCTGCTTTCGACATGGGAGGAAAGGCACTGCTCGATGTTGGCTTGGCTGAGAATGGGTTCTTTGGGGCCGCCGAAGACATGGGAGGGAATGCGGCGGCGCTTGAGGGCGCAGGGGTCTTCTGCTCGCTCTCCTTCTTGGGGACAGCACCGAACGGCTTAGGAGCCGCTTTCGACATGGGAGGAAAGGCAGCAGCTCCAGCCGAAGACGTCTTTGCGAAAGGGCTTTTCGGGGCTGCCGCAGACATGGGAGGGAAAGCAGCGCTGCTCTTTGGTTTCTCTGTAGCTGACGTTGCACTGAACGGTTTGGGCGCAGCTTTCGACATCGGAGGGAATGCAGCGCTGCTAGAAGCCTTGGGTGCGAAGGGACTCTTGGGAGCCGTGGCTGACATGGGCGGGAAAGCAGCACTAGGCGCTTTCGGCGCTTCCTTCGGAGTACTATCGTCAGCCTTCTTCTCTGCACCAAATCCACCAAATGAGAAGCCTCCGCTGCCAATGCCTGTAGCGGTGGGCGCATCCTTGTTTGTAGCGCCAGCGAAAGAGAACCCACCGCCGGGCGCACCCTTGGTTGTGCTTTCTTCATCCTTCTTCTCAGCTGGCTTGCCACCAAATCCACCAAACGAGAACCCTCCGGCGCCTATGCTGCTCGAGTTGTCCGCCGCAGGAACAGCAGCGCCCCCTAATGAGAAGCCACTGGCGCTGATGCTCCCCGGTGCAGCGGACTTGGCTGCAGCTGGGCTCTCAGAGGCCTTGCCGTCCTCGCCCGGCTTCGGGGTCTCGCAGGCCGCGCAAGTCGTTGCGGATGGATTGTTCGTCACCATGCACACGCCGCACTTCCACGACCCTTCCTCAGTAGCCTTGAACATCGAGCCCCATCCTTCAGACTTGGCTTCGCTGTCCTTTGCTGGCTCTTGTTCCTCGGTTTCGTCAGCGTCGCTCTCGTCGTCGCTGTCGCCATCCCCAAACAGCCAATCGACGTACCAATCCACGAACGCCTTCCTCGTAATCACCTTGTCGTCTGAGGCGTCGACTGAGGTGATCTTCTTGAGCGTGCGGCGGTGCTCCTCTGCGCAGTACGTCGTCCCCATCGATTCAATTAGCTTCTCAAAGTCACCCGCAGCAATCTGCAGCGATCCGGCGCTGAGCGCGTCAAACGCCATCTCAGCCTTCTCCTTCTCCTCTGCAATCTCGCTGTCTTGGGACGACGCGTCGTCGTCGTCGTCCAAGAGCTGGCAGTACCACTTCACAAAGGCGGCGCACGTGATCTGGTCGTTGCCGTCTTTCTCTACGAGGGCAAGTTGCTTGTCCAGCTCGTCGCCGTGGAATCCCTCGCCAATCTCCTCGACCAACGCCTCGAATTTCGACGTGGGAAGGAATGGATCAGAGCCCTCGCTGTCGGCGAGAGCTGACTCGAACACCTCCTTCGCCTTCTTGCCGGGCTGAGTCTGCAGGAGCTCGCCAATTCCGTCATCATCGGCGCTTGGCTTATCCACACTCGGCTCAGGTTCGTCCGCTTTCTTCGCTGCTGCAAACAAAAAGCCTCCACTGCCGATGCCTGTTGACGCTGGTGCGGCTTCTTCGCCCTTCTTCTCTGCTGGCTTGCCTCCGAAACCCCCAAACGAGAACCCTCCAGCCCCGATACTGCTCGAAGTGGGGGCAGCAGGTGCACCTCCAAACGAGAAGCCACCGGCGCCGATGCTCCCCGCTGCACTGGACTTGTCAGCTCCTGAAGCCTCAGAGGACTTTCCCTCCTCGCCAGGCTTCGGGGTCTCGCAGGCCGCGCAGGTCGTTGTAGATGGCTTGTTCGTAACCATGCACACGCCACACTTCCACGAACCTTCCTCGGTAGCCTTGAACATTGAGCCCCATCCTTCAGACTTGGCTTCGCCTGCATTCGTTGGCTCTTGCTCCTCGGTTTCATCAGCGTCGCTCTCGTCGTCGCTGTCGCCATCCCCAAACAGCCAATCGACGTACCAATCCACGAACGCCTTCCTCGTAATCACCTTGTCGCCTGAAGCGTCAGCTGAGGTGATCTTCTTGAGCGTGCGGCGGTGCTCCTCTGCACAGTACGTCGTCCCCATCGATTCAATTAGCTTCTCGAAGTCAGAAGCGGCAATCTGTGTCGATCCGGCACTTAGCGCATCAAACGCCGTCTCAGCCTTCTCCTTCTCCTCCGCGATCTCGCTGTCTTGGGACGAAGCGTCGCCGTCGTCGTCCAAGAGCTGGCAGTACCACTTCACGAAGGCATCGCTCGTGATCTGGCCGCTGCCGTCCTTCTCCACGAGGGCCAGTTGCTTGTCCAGCTCGTCGCCGTGGAATCCCTCGCCAATCTCCTCGACCAAGGCCTCGAATTTCGACGCGGGAAGGAATGGATCCGAGCCCTCGCTGTCGGCGAGAACTGACTCGAACACGTCCTTCGCCTTCTTGCCGGGCTGAGTCTGCAGGAGCTCGCTTAGGCCGTCATCATCGGTACCACTCGACTTGGCCTCGTCTGCTTTCGCAGGCGTCGTGCTCTGCGGGACCGCTGCCATGGCCGTATCTTTCTTCTCGCCGAAAAGAGGCTTGACCATGCCCGGGGCGAGCGATGCCCCTGCACCTGTGCCCCCAAACGCACCAAAGGGACTCGTCGCGCCCGGCGTGGACTCCGGCCCCGCGCCTCCAAAGCCGCCGAACGAGAACCCCCCTCCCGCGCCGCTGCCGCTCGCGCCAAAGGTCGGGATGGCCCCTCCCGAGCCAAATGCCGCCGGCGGAGCAACCGTGGGCTCGCTCGCTGTGGGCGCTTTCTCGTTCGCGACTCCCGCCTTGGGATCGTCCTTTTGCTCTCCCTCCTTCCCCGCGGCCGTGGCCGGGCTCCCGAACGCCTCCTGGCCCGGCGCAATCGCGGCCGCCAGCGCCCCGAACCCCGTGTTCGCCGTGGAAATGCCCGCTCCAAACACGTGGGACGGTGCCTTCTCGCCTTCGGTCGTCTTCGCCCCGCTCCCAAAGCCCGTCCGGTTTTCGGCGGAGGAGGCGAGGGCGCCGAATCCCCCGGAAAAAGGGGACGCGGTGCCAAAGACCGGGCCGGAGCCGGATCCAACGGCGCCAGCCGAGGAGGTTGGCTTCTGCGGAGCGGAGGCAGGTTTCGTCGGAGAAGCCGCCGCTCCCAGCGTCGTGGCCGTGACCCCGAAGGCGGCCCCGAACGTGGCCGCGCCGCCGGCGGTCGCCCCCCCGAACGAGAATCCCCCCGGCGTGGGCCGCGGGGGCGAGGTTGGTGGAGGGCTGGCAAAGCTGAACGTGGAGGGGGCGAAGCCAAAGGGGGCGGGCGCGGCGGCGGCGGGGGAAAGCTCCTCCCGCGCCTCGTCGTCGTCGTCGTCGCTGCCGAGGGAGTCGAGCGAGGAGGCCGAGGACGCGCCGCTGTCGTCGTCGTCGTCGTCGTCCAGTCCCACATCCAGCCCGGACGACATGCACCCGCCGCCTCCTCGCGGCGGCGTGGCCGCCACCCCCGAAACTTCCTGCGCCGGCGCCGACACGGGCAGCGGCACTTCGGCCCCCGCCCTCCCCGCGGCCGAATAATCCGCCCGGCAGCTAAAGAACTCCGCCCGCGCGCGGTGCCGCGGCGCAAATCCCGTCACCCCGCCGTCCGTGCTCGCCAGCAACACCGCCGGGCTATACGCCCCCTCCCCCGCCGGAAGCCATACAGTCGCCGCCCCCAGGGGAAAGAGGAACGCATCATCGTCGTCGGTCGGGCACGCGACGCCGCTCCCCTCCGCGAGGTCCAATACGTCCCACTCCCCGCTTTCGTGGCGGCACAATAAGGCCACGTCGCTGGCGGCGTTGCACCCCACAAATAACATGGAACAATTCTCATCGTCAGCGGTCGGCAGTACAGCAGTGTGGAAGGCGTGCCCGCCCCCCTTGGGCACGGAGAAGAAGGGCGCGACGTCCCCCAATTCGGACCACCGCCACGCCAAGGGGTCGGAGGGGTCGTCGCCAGACAGGGTTCCGATCGTCAGGGCGGCCTGATGCTCGTGCGGATCGTCCTCGTCGTCCTCCTCAACTTCGGCGTCCGGGTCAAGTATAATACGGGAGGCCCCCACGGCCAGAGTGTCGGGCGCGAACCAATGCAGGTGGGTGATCTTCCACGGCACGGCCTCCTCCCCCGGATTCAACAGGGGGTGGGGCAGGTAGGCGACGTTTTCTCCGGCGAGCATCCCCAGCGATATCACGTCCTTCTTTCCTGCCGGCTTTCTCAGCGTGCCGTTGTCGATTCCAAACGCGATTGTGTTTGAGCCGGGCCGGGAGGAGGCGCAGGTGACATGCCCTCCCTCTATATCGTCGCCCAGCGGCCACAGGTTGGCCGACGGCGGGCTCCCCATGGAGGAGGCGGCATCCATCCGCACCACCGTCGATGTCGTGCCTTCCATCGACTCCGCCACGGCCAGAAAATGGTGCCGGCGGTCGGAGTCCCCAAACTCCAGGGTGGAAAAGCGCACGGGACCGTCCACCGCGAGCAGCGGCATCGCCCACCGTTCCGCGAATCGCACGGCCGGTCCATCCTCCTCGTGGGAGAAGAGGACGTCCAGGCAGAGCAATTTTCCGCTGGTGAAGGCCACGAGGAGCAGCCGCGCGTCCTCTGAGCAGGCCATTCGCGCCGCCTCCCCTTGATTTTCATTGAGGGGGTGGCGTCCCGCGACGGCCATATTGCCTCCCGAGACGTCGACCTCGTCCTCCTCACCCTCGCGGGGGACGAATTTGGGCGCGATAATGTGCACCGCCTCCACTTCCGCCCCTCCGTCTCCATTGCCATTATTGATCCTGAACGCAATCCCCGGGGGGGCGTGGGCAGTCGGTGATTGCGAGGGGGAGGGGGCGCAGACGAGGGTGCGGCCCCGGCCGTCGGGCCGCCGCGCCGCGGATCCCGCCGCGCGGCCGGGGAGGGCGGCGAAGGGGGGGAGGGAGA
>JALLAP010000580.1:0-11742 GCA_036939355.1 Thalassiosira profunda | reverse complement strand
CGGTGGCGCCGCCGGCGGCGACGAATTCCTCCTCCTCCTCGGAGGCCTCGGCCTCAACCTCGGGCTCGGCGATGGGTTCCTCGACGTCGGACATGGTGAAGGGTGGGGGTGGGCGGGGTGCGGGGCGATTTGCAATGGGCAAAGTGGGGGGCGGGGGCGGTTGGTGGTTTCAGATTTCTACTATTCCTACGTGGATTTTTCTTACGGGGGTCTAGTAAAAGGAAGAGGTTTGGTCTGGCCTTCTCCCGGTTCTGGCTTCTCCAGGTTACACGTGGAAGTCAAGGTTCCGGCTTTTCTTTGTGTCTTTTGCTTTCGAGTTTCAGATTCACCTTGCCCGCCTCGCTCCATTTCCATTTCCCTCGCCCTCGGCCCGATCGAATAATGGCGTCGCCCAGTGTCGCAGACGTCGTTATCCTCCACGGAGGCGAGCTATCGTCGGACGTTGCAACCAGAATTGCGACCGAAGTATCTCCCCTCGTCAGTGATGTGCGTCAAATATCCATGTCCAAAAGCAAGCAATTCAAGGAAGCCCTCGTCGAGGATACGGATGGACTCGCCAAGCCTACAACTCTCGCGATATTCGTGGCGCAAACCATCGAAAATGAGGCACCTCCAGAGGACGGTGGCGCCTGCATACGCTTCTTCAAGCGGAAGACGCACCCCGAGACATTGTTGAGCGGTAAAGCGCAGTTTGCAGTGTTGGGCTTGGGCGACTCCAACTTACTCCTAGACAGGCAGCATACCTCTGCCAAGGATTGCAATCAGGTGGCGCAGGCGCTGGACTAGAGGTTGGAGGCATTGGGCGGTGATAGGTTCTGCAGTAGAGGTGAAGCCGATGAGCGCACGGGCTTGACGGAGGTAGAACCTTGGATTGAGATGCTTGTCGACAAAATCAAGTCATGCTGAAAAGCTGGGGGTTGGAGCACAGCAGCAACAATCAATTAGAGGATGACCAACGCATGCAAAGGGTGTTTCGTCGTCAGCGTGACAAACTCACACAGAGAGGTTCACGCGAGAGAAGAGAAAGGCAACAGGGTCCGCGGACTTGGACGGCGACGGCTAGGCCGAGGAGGACGGGGGCGCCACCGCCGAGGGCAGCGGCAGGGCCGATTGAGAGCGTAGTCGACATCCTGGTTGGAGGAGAACATGGCCGAAGGTGCATGCACGCAGGGTGATGAAGTACGGTGCACCCGCTGGAAGACCTTAGTGCGACGCATAAGACGGTACTTTATAAATGAATCAACACACAAGAGGCCAAGAACTAACGCTTCTTGGATCATTGACGTAAGAAACGGCCTAATGCATTGACTCCTCCCAGGCAGTTGCACAGATGCAGGAGAAGGAGGAGGATGCAAGTCGGTGCATGCATCCTCCTCCAGACCTCAGCGCAGTGCCAAACGGACCTGTTTCGTGCACGTCGACGTCCTCTCGCGCAATACCAGCCGCCAGATGCACCAAGCATCAGTAATTGCAGAGTGACGGTGCACTTCAGACGCCAGTTGCAGCGATGCCTGCAAGAACAATTTCAGTTCATGCCCAAAAGGTATGCGAGGGAACTTCCTTCGCATTCACTGCAGGCATTAGTACTGTGGTTGCAATTTGCAATCATCTAGTGGGGGCGTGGGCGGGGTGCTGCGAAGCTGGTTGCAATCTACCAACTCCATCAAGTCGCATGCAACAAACAATCATCAATGCAATAAGGGAGGGGTCGTTTCCTACTCAGCGGGTGCCTAGAAATTACAGTGAAGAGAGGACTAGTCGCCAAAAACCGCACTCGAGCCGAAGGAGTGATGCAGTGACCATCTCACACGGTTTACCCGCGTGAGCTTGTGCTTGGTCTATTGCCGAGACCGGCTCGGCTGGGGTGGACGACAGTTCCCCTTTGTCTGCCGAAGCACGGGCCGCAGCAGCTTTCGCTCGGTCAGAACTCTTCATCTCGCCCACTGACGCTTGAAATGCACGGAGCGTCTGGGCGTACTCCTCCTTGGAAACGAATCCTTGCTTGAAGCCGTCTCTGACAAGGCCAAGTGACGATTCGTACCCAGCGCTTGCGGCAATCATCCAATGTTGCATTGCCCGATGAGAGAATCCCAGTTGATTCTCCAGAGTGCCAACGATTTCTCTGCACTTTTCGTCCCCTCCCATGGCCCCGTGACGGAAGTGTTGGAGGGCCTTCATTTTATTTTCCTCCACGCCGGATCCTTGATAGTATGCGACGCCCAAAGACCGATGGGCATTCGCGGAGCCCAGCTCGGCCGCTTGCTCGTAAAATGCAATCGCCTTCTTCAGATCCTTGGGCAGCCCACGGTGGCCACTGTGATAGATTCCGAGGCGGTGAATGGCTTCGGCGTCGCTCACCTCGGCTCTTTTCTTGCAGCGTCGGATGCCTTCTTCGGGCGAGTAGAACAATGTTGTCCTGCAGAACGGGCACTCGGACGAATGCTCGCTGTCGGCGTAGCTGCATCCTTCGCACATCCACGACCCGCAACAGACGAGGTATGATCCTTGAGTGACCGGATGCGCCGATGTAAAGGGCACTGGGAGGAACGGATATGTTAGGGTGTCTTCTACATATGTTGAAAGCAAGAGACATTGTTCGTCATACTCACTCGGAAGCATGCAGATTTGGCATTCTTGCTTCGGAGGTGGGTCTTTGAACAGAGCGTCGTCATCACTGATGCACTGGGATATGGTCATTTCTTCGAGCACGCCTGCGAGATCGGCTTCGGACTCCTTTCTACGCTTCGCTTCCTTACACTCCTTCCTATGACTGGGACGGTGCTGTTTTTGGCCTTTCCTGCACGCCGAGCAGGTCTTGAGGCTGCCGCCCTTGCCGCACGCTGCGCATACGTCCGCGCTCATGGTTCGCTTGCCGAGGAAATAGGTGCGAAAAAACGCAGCGGTGCAGACGAAGACGACGATTGCCAATGACAACGTGGCGGGACTGATGGCAGTGATATCAATGACTGTTGCCGCAGGAGCATACATTTGCAATGCAATGAGAGGCGCTGCGCCACACCGCAGGGATACTACCCTCGTTTTGAATGCCGTCCGTGTCGGAGCAATGACAGGCGAGCTCGCGTACCTAGAGGTCGAATGGTAAGCAAATGCGTCACCCGCAGCGGGGGCTAAACGCCGGTGGCCGAGGCACCGTCGTGGGGCGAGAGGCGGGCCCTTCTCCCGTCGGCTTTGACCAACTGGCTTATCAATTAACCTAGCAGGCTAATTTACCGTCTAGTGTGTGCATCAACTGGTGAGAGAGCGGGATCTCTCGCCAGTTGATACAAACGTGGATACCGGGCTGGTTATGGTGCATGCTGGCGACGAGGGGGAGTGCGAGCTAGCAGATGTAGGCGAGGCGGGTGCGGGCGTGGGCGACGAGGACGGAACTGGGACGACGCCAAACGCCAACAAAACATCTGCTATCAACTTGGGCGTGCGTCCGCCGATGGAGGACGGGGCTGACTCCGGGGCAGTGGATTGGGGCGACGGCACGTTGGACAAGAGAGACGGCGATGGAGCGACGGCAATAATCTACATTCAACCATCTCAAAGAAGAATGATACCGGCAATGTCAGGAAAGTCCTCCTCTGCCTCCGTGCCATCGTCGTAGTCGATGATGATCTTCCTACCTCCAAGCAGAACGGAACGAACAGTACCAGGGTACCACCCCTCTACAAAGCGGACCTTCACTCGCATTCCCTCTGCAATGCGACGCCGGTCCTCTTCTTCTAGGCTGGCATGGAATTCGTACTGATCGTCCAGCATCTGAAGGACCTCCGCGTCCTCTATATACTGCACAACCGCTGTCTTGGATTGCCCCGCCTGGAACAGGATCCCATGCTGCTTGGAAGATGGCCGCTCTAGATTGGGCTCGCTGGGCAGGAGGCCGGCGCGTGCGCGTGCAAGGAGGGCCTTTTTGGGCGGTCGCCCGCGGGGAGGCGCAGGGTCCTCCTCCGACTTCCTCTTGGGGCCCTTGGCCGACTTCTGTTCGCTCGAGGTGACAGTCGTCCGAGCACTGGCCACCGCCTTTCGCTTGGAGGTCTTGCGAACAGCTGCAAGTTGCAAGTGAATGTGAGTCGACTGACATTCGTTAGAAACCGAGATCAGAGACAGAAGTCTTACCTTTCTCCTTCTTCGGCCCCTCCTTCTCCTGTAGGCCTTGTTTTGTCTTAAACTCGTCAAGCTTCATATCTTCTCCCGTAAGGCTCCACTTTTTGTGCTTGCCACCGCAGTCTTTGCAAGTGATATCGTGCTTCAGGCATCGGCCCTCCTTGAGCGCCACGCCGTTACCAGTTTCGTCGCCAATCCACGTTGTTGCTTCGTTGCCACATTTGCAGCCAGGTCTCCTGCACTTGACCTCCAGCATGTGTGTAGAGCCTTTGTCCACGGCGGCCTTCACTTTCTTAACAAGACCGGCCAAGTCCCGGCCCTTGTGCCGATCGGCGAGCGCCTCGAAGATATCCTTGTCGTCGCCATAGTGGGCCCGCAGCGTGTCTAACGTGGGGCGGAGCTCCGGCTGCTCGGAGAGGAGACGGCAAAGGACCATGCCGGAAAAGCACTCCTCCTCGGGCTCGGCCGTGCGCACAAGAGCGCCGCTCATCGTGCCCAGAGCGCTGCAGACAGACAGGCCCTTGTGCTGATCGGCCAGCGCCTTGAAGATCTCGTCGTCGTCCTTGTATTGAGCCCGCAGAGTGTCCAACTCGGCCTGCAGCTGTGGCTGCTGGGAGATGAGTCGGCGAAGGACCACGCTGGAGAAGCAATCCTCCTTGGGCCTCGCCGTGCGCTTCAAGGCGGAGCCCATCGTGTTCAGAGCGGAGCAGACGTCCAAGCCCTTGGCTTGCCCGCCCATCGCCTCAAAGATCTTCTTCTCGTTGTCATCGCAATCAATCAGCAGCTCATCCCACTTGTCGAAGAACTCGGGCTGCTCGGCAAGGACCAGTCCGAGAACCTCGTTGGAAAAGACCTCCTCGGCATCGGTGGCCTCGGCCATGCGCACAAAGGCGGGGCGCATCTCCGCCAGAGCGATGCAGACGTGCAGGCTGAGGCCCTCCATGTTCTGTAGGAGCTTCTCCTCGTCGCCCTGGTAGCCGCGCTTGGCGAGGAAGCGCTGATGCTCGTCCAACGCCCACGCCGGGAGCGCTTTCACGTCATACTTTGCGGCCTTCCACGCCCTGGAAAGGAAGAACAGCCGAGCCGCTTCGCTGCCACCCGCGGACCGAAATGCTCGCGCGGCTTCGTCCACGATCGCCTTCATCTCGGGCGTCATTCCGCTCAGCCCCGTAAAGTCCTCAAAGAAGCGAGAGGTCATGCAAGACGTGACCTTGTCAACAAAGGAGAACGAAAGGTTCGCCGTCTTGCTGAACTGTTGCAGCTCCTCCTCGCCGTAGTGGTAGACCATGAGCGCACGCATCGAGCACATCTCCGAGTGCGGGAGCGGGCCAAGGATGTAGGCGTGCTTGGACACGCGCGGCTCCGCCGTCAGCTCGAACATATTGTCGCGGTTTGGCTTTCCGGTGGCCAAGATGGCCAGGCGCCTGCCTTCCATGTTGACACGCACGACATTGCACGCGAGGAAGAGTGCTCTCGCGAGATGCATGTCGTCCTCGTCAAGGTCGCAGGCGGCGCAGACGATCGGCATGTCGGTCTTGTCGCCGTCCTTGTTGGAACTGCAGAGGAAAAGCACCCGATCGCCCATGTTAATGTCACGTGCGCCTCCGTCGGGACCGCGGCTGTTTGTAATCGATGTGACCGGCCTGGTGGTTGTTCACGGTGACGCAAGTCTTCGTCCAAAAACCGGGACATTTGGCGAAGGGATCGCCCATCCTGTTCCAGCGGTCGCCGGGATACACGTATTTCTCGCACCCGTTGTAGCCGTAGTTCATCTCCAACTGCAGATGTGAAGAGCCGTTCGGCTTGCCTCCAAGGTTGGCAAGCTTCCCGCTGTTCTCTTCGAGGAAGTGAGCGAAGGAATCCATCCGCTCCTCGGTCTCGCGCTCGAACGCCTCCACACGGCCTTTGATGGCGTTGCCCTCGGCGTCCAAGTAGTTGTTCAAATGGTGCATGAGGGCGAGTAACTTCCTCCGGCCTTTGTTCAGCCGAGACGGAGCCGTGGCAAAAATCTCAGCGCCACGGGCAATGACGGTCTTGCCAATGCCCGAACCCTCCACCACAATCAACGCGGGGTTCGTTTGCGTGTAGCGGAAGGAGGACGCCAGATCGTTCAGGCGCTCGTCTGCCAGACGCTGGGAGTTGGCGCAGTCCAGCATTGCATCCTCCGTGGCGTGCTCGGACGCTTCGATGAACGTGGCGCTCTTGTAAATGATGTTGCGGAAGAGGATAGAGTCGCTCGCGTCGGTGGACCCCGTTTGCACGAGGCGGCCGAGAGCCACGGCATTGCTGTGGGTCAGCTCGGCGAGGCACTTGGAGTTGCTAGCGTCGCCCGCCCGCGTGTTCTTCAAGCACTCGTCGACGGCCAAAGCCGCAGCCCGAAGCTCTGTTTCGTTCAGCGAGTCCGACTTGAGGCTTTCAGCGCTCGGAAAGGGAGCCGCGCCATCGCTGGCATTGGGGGATCCTCCGAGCAACGGGAGTGTTTTCTCCACCAGTTCGAGCGTGGCGCCTGGATAGAGATTGTAGTCTCTGAGGGTGAGATCGCCATTCTGGCACCACTTTTGACCGAAAAGAAAACCAAACTCATTGCACGCGGTCGCTTCCTCTGCCTTGACGATAGCTTTCACGTCGCCGAGCGTCATGTCCCATTGGAAAGGAATGGAAACGATCCGGTCGGGGGCCTTGACGTGCAGCGGGTCAAACGACAAGGCGTTTGAGGGCACATCCTTGGCAAGGCCGCTGAACAATGCAGACGTCTCGACGCTGGACTGCGCCTTGGCGGACGTGGCCTCGGGCATCGCCACGGAGGGCACTGCGCTGGACGGCACGTCATCGCCGGAGCACGCGTCAAAGTCAAAGTCGGGCGGTGGGAAGGACAAGCCGTAGGTCGGAGGCACATTCTCAGCGGGATCGTGGAACAATGGGGAGCTCTCGTCAGAGCGCTCGTCCAAACTCGACGTGTCGACGGGCGGGGAGGCCTCGGCGTGCTCTTGCGCGGGCGACGTCGACGAGGGCTCGCACGGGCACTTGGACAAGAGCAACTCGAGGCACTTGTTGGCTTGGCTCGAGAAGCCCATTCTGGAGAGCTCAAGCACCATGTCGAGCGCGCTCAACTGGTCGAGCGTGGACAGCTCGTCAAAGAGCGTCGGCAGGAGGAACGGCGCGTCGGCGACAGACAACGTCCCCTCGACGGGCGACGTCTTGCTAGGCACGGACGAGGTCGTCTCGCTCGATGGCGCCACCTCGGGGGCAGTGTTGGTGGCCTTGGGCGACGGCGACGACGCCCCCGCAGCAGATGGCCTGTACACTAAGCGCTTGGACTTGGTCTTCTTGCTCGAGCGGCGCCTCCTCAAAGGACGAGGCGACGTCGTCGACGACGGTCCGGGACGAAGGCACACGCCGAGAGTTGCGCAGCCGCGTCGCATCTTACGCCGTTTGCTCTTCGAAGCGCCTCGCCAATGCCTTCGTCCAATAACGTGCGAAGCAATGGAATAGCCGCGGGTGGTGTGGAGGCGCACGGCGAGCTCGGGATTGCGGACAATCTGCTCGACAATTTGCTCGATCGATGGGTCGGAGAGGCCCAAGTCGCGGTACGCATGGGCAATGCCGTGTTGGGAAGCAACGAGCCCATCCTTGCTGCGATTCAAGAGGGCGTCGTTCACTCGACGAAAGTGCAAGCGAGCCCACGCGTCGGCCGGATCCTCACATCGCAGCCACAAAATGGGGCTCCACGCCAACAGGAGATACGCCCCAATGAAAACGCACTCGGCGCACGACAACCCCAGCATGATACGGGAGGAGAGGGGCGCCCCCGGCAGGCGACGAACGCGCGAGAAGTGTTGATCAGATTCAAGGTTTGAAATCTCAAAAGCGAATTTCGAAATTTTAAACGACAAGTGACTCTGTTTTTGAACGCGTTGAAATACAAATCCTCTTGGCCACTTCTTTGACAGGCGCGACTCTACTAGACGGTCTCCCCACTCCGTCCAACACCTGAAGACACGATGAAGGTGGTCAGTGCTCTCCTCCTCCTCGCCGGGGCATCCTTTGCGGGCGCGGCGGCGCCTGCGTCGGGAGATTGCAAAGTGCTTTGCGAGCAGGCTCGTCAAGGCGTCTTGGGCGACATCGGCACTTGCAAAGCATCTCTCAAGCTTCACCCCGTTCCAAAACTATTCAACGCGTGCATTGAGGGAAGGAAGCGGGGCTTTGATCAAGCCTGTCTTCCCATTTGCGAGGAGGCCGAGCTCTCCGTCTCATCCTTGGAGGGTTGCAAGATGGTTCAGAGGACGGGCGCCAAACCATACGATTGGTGCCGCCGGGGCTACGACAGTATCTTGCAAGCCCTCGAGCCCGCCCTCGCCGAGCACGGAGAGAAGCAGGCCGGGCTGGAGGATGCCAAGATGAGCCTTGAGGAGACCTCGGAGGAGGCCGTCGAGGCTCCCATCGAGACTGAGGCTCTTGCAGCCAAGCCCAGAGGCAGATTCACCCAAAAGGGGAGCTGGCGAGAGGCTCAGAGCGAGGAGGTTGTGCTAAACAGTGAGCCCGCGAAGGAAGCAATCCTGGAGGAAATCGCGAGCGAGACCGAGCCCATCCAGCAGAAACCGCGTGGGCGCCACCAGGTTGAGGCTCGCAACCAGGAGCTGGCGGAGGAGCCCGAGCCTCGGCAGAGCGAGCTCGAGGGCGACCACGGCGATGCCGTGGAAGAGTCCGAGCCTGCACAGGTTGAGCCGGCGAGTGCCCCAGACCAGGCCGGACCTGAAGAAGATTCCGAGGAACACGATAGCGCGTCTGCGGAAGACACCGCCGAGGGTGAGGGTGCTGCCGAGCCCACTGAATTGGAACTGTAGAGGGCTAAGTGCGTTGTTGGTTGGCTGAGATTGCCCATCAGGTCCGTCTGCCAGTGCGTTTAGTCCGTGTTGGCAACTGTGTTGTATCAGCTCGACCCGTAGACCTCAAGCCGGGCCAGTCACTTTCCTGTTCCCTAACAGACCCAACACAACCCATCAGACTCGGCACGGGGGAGAGGCACACTGCATAAACTCAACATCTAACTGCGCCCCACACCCTTTCTTCTCTTTCCACTCCTCGACTTGCCGCTCTTGCGCACGGCCCTTCCCCCGGTATACTTGGCCGTCGCCTCCCACACGTCGAACGGCATGAGAGGAGGCCTCACGGTAATTCCAATGCCCTTGGGGACGCCGACTCGGATTTTTGCAGTTCCCGCGCCCGTCACGGCGACCCATCCAAGTCCCCGCAGTGTAATGTCCGCCGCTGCCTGCTTCCATCCTTCGCCCTTGACCTCGATTTCGTGGTATTCGAACTCGCCAATCTCCTCCAGCCGTTCCGGGCCCGGTTCGAGCGGCGGTGTCAGCAGCGTTCCCACGTGCTTGGCCACGAAATCATCGGCCCGTTCCGAGTCTGTGGGATGCAGCTTGATATCATTCGCGACAAAGAAGGTGAAGAGAAACGGTTTGGTATCTCCAATCACTTCAATCTTCGCCAGGCCTCCCACGAGAACGCACTTCCCGGAGGCTACCCGGAACGTGATGGGCTCCACGCGCTTTTTGGGCACCACAATCTTGAGCTCTTCCGGGGTCAGGCGTTCGGTCAAACAGCCCGGCACGAGAAGTCCCGGCGTATCGTAGAGGCACTTGCCACCGCCCAGTTCAATCTTGATGAACTTGAGCGTTGTTCCCGGCAGAGGAGAAGTCGTCACGGAACCCTTCCATTTGTTGGCGTTCCCTGCCCGCTGCTTCCCTCCATACTTTGACCGCTTCGAAGCGTTTTCGTCCAGGAGATAATTGACCAGCGTACTCTTTCCAGCATTCGCCGCACCAACCACATAGATATCACAGTCCATTTCTTCGGCCAACTTTCTGGCCTTCTCCATCATGGCCGTGATGCCAAACCCAGTCTTGCAGCTGACCAACCGCACAGCCCCGCCAATGTTGGCAATGGATTGAACGTTGCAATATTCCAACTCTCTGCGCACCCAGTTCTCGGCGCGATTCTGCCCCATCTCGGAGGGGAGCAAGTCGGCCTTGTTGGCCGCGAGTATGACAGGATTCTCACCGGCAATCTGATCCAGCTCGGGCAGCACCGACCCGCTGAAATCGAACAGGTCCACAAGAGCCAGTATGACCGCGGTCTTTTCCTTGAGAGGCAGCAGCAGTTTGCGGAACTCTTCCTGAGAGAGAGTGGGCTCGTCCGTC
The DNA here is from genome assembly GCA_036939355.1 of Thalassiosira profunda. Classification (NCBI taxonomy): domain Eukaryota; phylum Bacillariophyta; class Thalassiosirophyceae; order Thalassiosirales; family Thalassiosiraceae; genus Thalassiosira; species Thalassiosira profunda. Next base: position 1,420 of record JALLAP010000580.1, on the reverse strand, counting down.
CATCCAGGGCGCAGTTTCTCTTCGACGGTACCAAAGTTTTGCAGGCCGTGGCACCGCTTGCACAGAACCTTCTTCCGCGAGAGGACTTCCAGGTCTAGGCCCATTCGCATCGCCATTGCGTCAATGTCAAGGTTTGCGAGATCCTCTTCCTCGGACACGTCGTCGCCCTGACGGAGGAGCCAGTCCACTTCGTCCTCGGGCGACCAATCCGAGGACTCGGCCTTCTCCCGCAGATTCTGGGCCTCTTCGATTTGGGCTAGCTTCGTCTGCGTCTCGTACTTTTCGGGAGGCAGGTATCCCGGACGCAGCTCGTCCTCTTGCTGGAAGTTGGATCCGCATCCTGAACACGACATGGAGCCCGTGATCACCTTGAACTGATCCCGCCTTGGGGTCTCGTCGTTCCCAAACGGATTGACCTCCCTCCGGAATCCGAGCTTTTTGAGGTCGTCGAAGCTCACTTCGTCCGCAAAGGTGTCCAACTCCTCTGGGACAGAGACCCTGCCCAACGCATGGTCACGCTTTGCGGCCGCGAGCCTCTCTTCCATGCTTTGTCCGGAAGAAGATCCCAAATCCGGGAGGTCATCATCAAAATCGTCCCCATCCATGTCTAATTCGTAATCGTCTTCCGTAAAATCGTCCTCAAACGTGGCATCCACGGCGAAAAAGGCAGTGGTATCGTCGAATCCCTCCTTCTTGGCCATGTTGTCGAACTCCTCTTTGAGGGCGTTCGCGTTGAATTCCTTCTTCCAGTTGGGGTTGATCGTGAACTTTCGTTTGGGTGATGGTGGCGGCTTCTTGGATGCCTTCTTTTTGGGCGTTGCATCCGAGCTATTTCCGCTCAGGCGTTCGACGAGCTCCGCCTTCAGGCCGGATGTTGGCAGTCCCTCCTCGCGCAGTCTCTCCTTCAACTCGTTCACTGTCAGTTTGTCGAGTTGGGCGTCCTCGGTGTAATCGGCGGCAGATAACGAGGTTGCAAATCGAGCCACGCATCCTTGCGCAGGGGCACGGCTGCGCATTCTGGGTTGCAAATTCATTGGTGGGGAGGCATATGCTCTGGGCAATAAGTGCGATATGCCCCGATCCCTCGTTCTGCCACGAGAGAGGTGATGTGTGCATCTGCTGATGGCCCTCGTCGTCACGCGAGGGAAGAGATACATTGATGCCATTTTTGGTATCGATAGCAACAATACCACTTTGAAGGAAGCAAACTGCATCATCGGGTCGCCGTGTATCGACCGATTAGAGCATGGTGTCGGCGGGGGGTGCTTCTTGGTGGTGGGGCGGCCGCGCGGGCTCGATGTGATTTCTGATGGGTGGTGGTAGGTGGCTACGCACTCTAAGTAAAAATACTTACAATAGTTTTCTTTAACCGAGTACTTTAGTGGATGAATTTGTAGGCCAGCCAACTGCGCAAAACTCC
>JALLAP010000579.1:0-11730 GCA_036939355.1 Thalassiosira profunda | reverse complement strand
ACACTTTTGCATTCAGGATCATCCCGAGGTATCCGTCCGTCGCCAGCGCCGGCTCTCCTACATCCTCTCTATCCTCGCCATTGGCCTGGGTGGACTTGCACCGCGCGGCATATAGTTTTGCTGATGTAATGGTGGGAGCTGCCGTCAACGGTTGATGGGCGAGTGATGCACCCGCGCCTGTGACGGATTTGGTGTTGAGGGGTATCTCGCAGGCTGCCGCCGCCGCGGGCCAAGATCGCGCGGCCGATACCGCCGCCCGTCGCCGGAGGATGCCTGCCGATGCTTTCCACATCCTTGGGCGGTGGATGGAGGGGGCGCGCTGCGTGTCGGCACAACGAGTTGTGGGGGTGGGGGGTGACAGGTGATCGTGACGCACGAAGACGAAGGTTATGGCCTGGCGAAGAGGTGAATAAATTTGGGTTGAGCAAATCTGGAAGAGAAAATCTGGAAAAATTTCAGCTTATTCCAGAAATTAGAGAAAATATCATACGTTGAGACTCCTTTGTGTTTTGCGTATCCCAAGAGGGGAAAAGGGGTGAAGGCCTCACTCAACCAGCAACACCAACCACTCGCTCGCACTCCTTCCAGGCCGTTCTCTCCCCCTCAATCGACATGCCCCCATTGCTTCTCTTCGCCGCGGCAGGCATGCCCTCCTCGCAACTTGACATGCCCTCAAAATCAGTGGCTCTGCGGGCCGCCACCTCATCGCGTGCCCCTCCGCCTCCGGCAGATGCAGCGCTGTTCGGAGCAACGTCAGTCGATGGAGACAGCGCACCCCTCCCCCGTCCGGTTGCTGAGAGGCAACGTGGCCGGACGATTCAGCCGATCACCCTCCAGCGTCCCTCGCCGGGCGCCGCGTTGCTCATAAATTGGCTCGCTGCTCCAGTTGCATCGAGGCTATTTATCCGGAACAGCACAAGCTAGAGATCCATCAACTCCATCCAACAGTCCGCGGCAGCGATGGCCGGGGCCGAGGCGCCGGGCGGGCGCTCGTCCAAGCGGCTGGAGAGAAGGGGCGTCACGAAGAGGCCCGTGGACGACGACGGACGTGGTGCTCGTGGGCGCAAGAAGGCGACGCGTCGCGACGAGGGCGGGGGGGATGCCGCCGCGGTGCCGGTGGAGGAGGGGGGAGAGCGCGGCGGCGTAGCGCCGGGCGGGCGCTCGTCCAAACGGCTGGAGGAAAAGGCCAAACGGCTGGAGGAAAAGGGCGTTGCAAAGAGGCTCGTGGGTGATCTTGGCCGTGGTGCTCGGGGTCGTGACAACGCCGCGGCGCGCCGCGGTGGCGAGGACGGCGTGGGGGACGTCGCGGCAGGGCCGGTGGGTGGCGGGGAGCGATGGGCCGGAGCAGGAGGCGCCCCGGCGGCTTTGACTGTTGATTCGTACAATCACCTGTCGCCGTTCAATCAGTGCGAGGATGCCAACGCGGCGAACGGCGACAGTGACGAGGAGGAGGAATACGAGCTCAGGGCCGGGGATGTTGTGGTGTACTTCCGCCCCACCCACGCATATGGGAAGTGGGAGGAATGCACTTGGGCACTTGTGGTGGAGATCCAAAACACCACCGATCAAGATGGCGACCCCAACCCAACCATCAGGCTCAACACGTGGGACGTACTGAGGTACCATTTGGCCAGGGTGTGCATCTTTCGTCACGACGAGGGCAACGTGTTGCGGGACGTGACCGGGGGCAGCTTCATCTCTCTGACTGCCCTGTCCTTCGTTGCCGGGGAAATGGCCGCGGGCACATACGCCACCCCCACAGACGTTGGTCGGACCATCATGAGGCGCAGAGAGGATCGTCTCAACACCACACTGATCGAAGAAGGGTTTATTGGAGGCGAGGACGATCGGGTCTCACTTGGCATCCATGGAGAAACGGTGCAGGGAGACGAGGTCCTCGGCCGGATCATGGAGTTGGTCATCGGCAAGATGGAGAGGAACTCGAAGAAGAGCGCAGAGGCGGCAGCCCGGGCGCGCGCCGCGCTGACGTCTCCGGCGAGGGACTCCGGGGTCAGCGAGGGGCCGACGACGCCGGCACCGACCAAGGGGCAGAGGACGCCGGCTATAGATTCCCCGGCGAGCGAGGGATTGACGACGCCGGCCAAGGATTCGGTGGTCAGCGAGGGGCAAACGACGCCTGCAACGAGCAAGGGACAGAGGACGCCGGCGAGAGACTCCCCGGCGAGCGAGGTGTTGACGAGTCCGGGCAGGGATTCGGCGCCTAACGAGGAGCGCAGGATGCCGGTGAGGGACTCGGCGGGGCCGAAGGGGTTGATGTCGGCCATCAGCTCACCCACGAAAGTCGCTCTCAGCACTGTGCGCCATCGGAAGGATTGGCCCACCTATGAGGGTGAGTCGCTGGATGAGAATGGAAACCGACTGATCCATTACCACCCAGCGCCGGAATCCGTCACAGTTCTCGTGCAGCCGGACGAGCTGAGGAAACTCTTGGTCGTCGAGCTGGATTCCGATGGCTTGCTGGGAAGTGTGACCTGGGCCGAGGGTGCCAATAGGGCTGACTTCGTAACTAGCCATTTCCGAGATGTCGTCCCAGCCCAGTTCATCATCCGGTGTGGTGGCAATCGGATTTTGGGCTTGTCCGAGAAGGCCAGTGGGCCCGGTTGTGGGCGTGGTGGCTCGAAGAAGGGACACCGCTTTGTTGTTCTGCTCTCTGGAAAGTGCATGGCGCATCGCCACGGCTGCCCGACCACCTACAACGCTGGCTTTGACGCCGAGCAGTTGCTGCTTCATGCCACCAATCCTGCGTCACTCGTGCAAATGACCATGGACATCAGCGGTAGCGGCTGCCTCCATCGCCACGGATTCAACTATGGCCTGTGCCGGGGGTCCGCGCGCCAGGAGCAGGTCCGCCGGGTGCTTGAAGAGGACAAACTGCTCAGCCCATCGGAAGTTGCCCAAAGAAACTTGGATGCTCTGCCCGATGAGAAGTACGCGGTCAACAACACTGATGGTGTGGCCACGACGCGGTCGAAGATGTACGAGTGCAACAGAGAGGCAAAGGCGGCGAAAACGAAGGACATGGGAGCCGGCACGAAGTGTAGAATGATCAACCTCTTGAACGCATCGCCGGCGATCCGCCAGATGGACAAGGACGACAGAGAGGCGGTGGGTGACCGCTCGACAGACTACCTAGGCATCGTGCAGGACATTGGGCTGATTGCGGGATTCTCCATGTACCTCTTCACGAAGAAGGACATGCTGCTGTTTGGCGAACTTGCGGCCCAGGGAAAGCTGATCTTGTACTACGACGGGACGGGCCAACTTCTGCGCATGCCCGGCACCCCCTGGGCCGACAAGGTGCAGCACTCGTTGCTGTCGTTTCAACCCAGGGAGGTGTTGGTCGAAGAGGATTCCCAGAGGCACAGCAGCACGATCTTCACTTCCTATTCGTTGGCCGAGCACTGCTCCAACATGCAGACCGGTGCAGAACACGCCACATTTGTCAGGTTTCTGATGCGTGCAGCAAGCTCCGTTCGGGGTTCTTTCTGCCCTGCACCCTTGCTGGTCAATACGGATTGCGCCGGGCAGCTGCAAAACGGTTGGATCATCGGAGCAGCAGGCCACGCTGCGCAGGCAAGCAATGGGATCATTTGGCACAATGCCGTTCTGCCCTGTCTCCTTCGGTTTGACAGTGCAACTGCCAAAGGGAATGCCAAGCCGGCCGCCATGGCCATTCTAGGCTTCCTTCGCCCTAACTTGATCGCCACCTTCCTCCATGCCTGCACGTCTCATGTGTGTTTGGCCGGAAGTAGGTACACGGAGAGCGACGAAAGGCCGAAAGAGGTGAAGGATCTCGGCGAACGAATCGTTACTGTGATGGCACACCTGTTCTACGAGATGACGCATGTGGACACTGTGGCAGAGGCAATCACCCTCCTCTGCTCCATCATAGTCATTCTAAATGCTGACGAAATCCCTTGCCCCGACCTTGACCTCAGTACGCCAGTGAGAGAGCACCGAGACAAGGAGGAGATGGCGCGCTTGGCAAAGCAGATGAAGAAGCTGAAAGGAAAAGCCGCTCGCCTGCTGCATGTTGATTCCGATGAGGAGATGGAGGCGTTAGTCCAGGTGGCAATGGAGGATAACCACAAGGCGCACAAACAAAAGTTCTCCGGAGTTGCTGTGAGCCAGCCTGTGATGGACCTCCTTTCGGAGCGGATGGTTTACTCGTACGTTTACCTCCACGAAGTGTGCGAGTCGGAGGGCACAGGAACGGTTCACATACACATCGTATACGACACCACGGAGGATGATGGCAAGATCAAGCCTGTGTTTGCCGGCTGGTTCGAACGAACGGTATCCCTGCCCTACAACAGCGGGTCCATCAGCAATCCAATGAAGTGTCATGCGCTGGGCAAGTACTTGGTCGAAGAGTGGCAGAAAAGTCCGGCGCTGTGGTCGCGGGACTCTGTTCGGATGCTGGAAGAGGCACTTGGGATGTCAATCATGGGCAACAACCAGCACGCAGAGCGGAAAGTCAGGACGACGAAGGAGAAGGCGGATGTGAAGATGTTTGCCGCGAAGGAGCCATCCACCTGGGCCCTGCACAGATGGAAGGAGCAGAAGAAGGCCGGCAAAACGCTGGTGAAGGAGTACGAGGGTGCGGCGCACATCTTGGCAAGCCGCAAGGAGAAGGAGGCAAGGAAGCTGAAGGATGTGGAGGGCGTGACGGCGGATGCGTTGGAGAACGAAAAGTTCGATACGACGGATGCAATCTGGGATACAGGTAGCACCGGTCCGAAGTTTGAGAACAAGCTGCGGGATCAGATGGAGGACATCTTCTCTCGCCTGTTGCCCAACGCCGGCAACAACAAGAAATTTGAAGTGTTGGAGAAACACGTGAACAATTGTGGGGTGGGCAACTTGGTGGGAATGAAGAGGCAGAACTTCAACGACTGGATGAACGGAAAGCGAGCCACGAAGAAGCGTATCGGGGCGAATGTGATTCGTGCTTGTCACTCATTCATTAAGGAGTATGAGAATGTGAGGTTGGAGGTGGAAGATGATTGACGGAGATAGTTGTGTGGATTGTGCTTTGCACGGGGTTTGGCGGGCGTTAGAACCTACCTTTTTTGGTCCACAGAACAGAACATCTAACCTAAGGTGTAGAGGTATGATGTGAAGAACCGGCCTGCTTTGGTCGCTGCACCCATGTCATCTTCGTTGTGTTTGTCTCTCGTCTCCGCGTTTTGGCACAGATTGTCATTGGGAAAAGTCAGGTCAACGCCATCAGAGTCCATGTTCCTCAAATCAATTGGATCCACCCGGACATTTTTCGCAAGAGCATTGAGCTTCTCCGCGCACTCCTGGTTTTGTCGCGTGGAGCGTGATGCACTATTGGCAATGGGATAGCCGCCAGCAGTGCCAATTATTGCATCAATGGCCCGAGCAGTGAACCGCCGGACGTCCTGATGGAACGATTCGTAGCTGGCTATGTCCTCGGTGCTGGCAGTGGGTAGATATTTGAATGGGAAAACCAGATCGGGGTGGTATTGAGCAGCGCAACCATTTCCAGCATATATCCCTCTGCAGCCGTGATGCATTCCTTCCGCGACGATGTTCGACTTCACTTTGTCTACCAGCTCGGATTCGTCCTTTCCGGGATCTAGCCCGATATCCTCCTCCATCACGCAGCCCCAGATGGCAAGAATAACAACCTCGTCGTCCGGAGCGATAGCAGAATCATCAATGGTTACGAAGCGGAAGCGCAGCTTTCCATTGCTCCTGTTCTTGCAATCCTCTAGCTCGGACTTGCTCGTCACAATGACGGAGCCGGGCTCCGCTACCAGAGGGCCATGAAGTGTATGGGAGAATTGGTCGCTCCCTCCAACAACATCAATGGTCTCGTCGAATTGCATCAGATTCGTTGTACTGTTGAATTGTGGGTTGTGGAAGGTGATGACATTCCGACAGTCCTTCTCCAGCTCCTCTCTGGATGCAACCACAGCTACATTGGGGCTGGCGGTCCGGCCGGCAAGATGTGCGTGGACGTCAGTGAGCATTTTCCATTGTCTGTCCTGCCCCACTTTTGACGCCCGACCAGCCAGAGACTGCATTTTCCTCCTGGTCAGCATCAGGTTCTTCTGCATACACTTGCGGCACAGAATCGCGGACCCTTCGTCCTTGGCAGCAATTGGGAGGCAGTATGTGGATGCTGCCGGCAGGTAGTGAACGGGGCTACCAGTAACATCGCTGTGCCGATCGCGTAGGACAAGGGCAGCCGCGTTAGATGCTTTCAGAAATTGCACTTGGCCATCCTCCCCCATCCGCCCGAAATGTGCAATTTGTTTGGCAGCGAGTCCACTATCAAATGTGGAGCTGGAGTTGTATGCCCGGAGGTGGCATTGGGATGCACAGCTGGCGTGGAACTGGAGGCCGGCCCCAATTTTTTGCAACTTCGATCTCCCTAGCTCCCCATTTTGCACTATCCCCGGCAGCAGCGCCCGCTTCCCACCCCTGATGGAAGCAGCCGCTCTTTCCGGCCGCGGTGCACCCATGGTGTTCGCCGCGGCCCAGCGCACGGAGGGGCGGGGGCGGTGCCAGCGACGTCGCCGCGGTGCAAGGACGGCGGCACGAGCGATGCGACGAGGACGAACGACGTCCGATGCGCCGTCCGATGGCGGGGTAGATGCACGTTGTGCGCCGCGAGGTGAGGGCGTGTGCCGGAGGGACGGGGGTGCACCACCTGATGATGCTAGTTGAAGGACGCCGGCACGACGAGGCCGGGCGGCACGCGGTGAGCACGTCACGGGCCAGAGGGCCGGCGACGGGGTAGAAGAGGACGGGGACGCAGTCGGAGGAGCGCCCCGACGCCGCGGGGGGCGACGAGGACGAGGCGTGGGTGGGCGCGGGGAGGTCGACTTGTTGTCTTCGCTTGGCTAAAAGTGAGCGCCGAGACGCTAAGCGCGAGTCCTACAGATTAGGGTTGCCGGATTGGAAACACGTCACCGGCCTTCCAGATAAGCTGAAATTTCTGGAATGAGCTGAAATTTCTGGAATAATCTGGCTTCCAGATTTGCTCAACCCAAATTTATGAGGTGAAGGCAGCAAGGGGAGCCCTGTAGAAATCAACAGCGGAATAAGTACTACATCGGGCGGACGAGGAAGAAGGAAGAGTCAATCCTCGCCTCAAACTTTCGTCCCCGCACGCTTGCGCTCAGCGCCCCGGCCCTCCTCCTGCGGCGGCGTGGGGGCAGCGGACGCGGCTGCGGTGAAAGTCAAGTCACTTGCGATCGAATTGCAGAAAAGTGAGCACATCTTCACGCTTCTCTTGAATGCGTGGACGATGAAGGCTTGAGGTCTCGCAGCCTCTCAGTTTTTGTTGCAAAATGAGGGCCCGCCTCCTCCTCTGCCTCGCAACTCCGCCGTCCCAACACCCCCGCGACGCCGCGTTCCACCAATGGTGCTCCGACGTTGGCATCGACTGCCCGGGCGGCGAGCTGCGGACCACGCCGGACAGCGTGGCGGGCCGGGGCGTCTTCAGCACCCGTCCCCTGTCAGAGGACGACGAGATCATCTCCATTCCACTGTACGCGGCGTGCACCCAGGACAATGCACGAGAGTACTTCCCTACGTTAGAACAGAGGCTGAAGAAGTACCGAAGACGGCCAGGGTTGCTTAGGAGGATATGGAATCGGCTACTGCGGCGACGGTCGAACGAGGAACGTCCTGACAGCCATTGGCAAGCGGAGCTGGTGGCTTATACATTGCAATCACTCGAGGTCGATCATCCGTGGAGCACCTGGATAGAGCAGTGGCAGAGGGAAGATCCAATGCAATCGCTAGTGGACGATATGAGATGGAGGGACGACGAAAGCGTCATATCGGACGCAACCTCCGACTTTCATGCAATGGCACCATCAGTCCCCGAGTTGAAGATAGGCGCGGCGATGGGCATTCGATTGCAAGAGCTGGACGAGTACACGAGCCGATACGAAGGAAGTGTGCCCGTGTCGGAGAAAATGTACACGACGCTCATCTCCCGCGCCGTTGGCTTGGCCGAGAACGTCACGGCGATCCTACCGATGCACGATATGATCAACCACTCGGCCGAACCGAATGTTGGATTGGCATTCGCGGAGGATGAGACGTTCAAGATTGTGGCGTTGGGAGATATAAAAGAAGGCGAGGAGCTGTTTCTCCGTTACATGGACGTGAGAGACGCAGAGGGGCAGTGGGACGAGGACAAGGCCGCGTGGCTGCTGGTGCAGTGGGGCATCCCGTCGTCGCCTTCGGATTTCGGTCAGGAGACAGAAGTGCAATGAAACATTTATCTTGTTTGAGGTACCCTGAACAGGGAGCTCTTTCACACATCCACTCTCTTCTTCCCTGACAAGCGTTAAGGTGGCTTTGAAGGGAAGTTATCCTAAGCCCGGATCCAACCGATGCATCAACCCTCAGATTTGGCCCCGTGCTCCTGTTCGACCTCAGTAGTGTCCAGATAATCATCCTCCTCCCTGTTTCGATCCTTCCACTTTTTCCACTCGATGCGCATGTCCTTGTCGAAGTTGTGAACGAGCAGCTGACCGTCCACGAAGAGGGCGAGGTTCCCGTCGGGGCGCTTGGACATCTCGAGCCGGGGCAGGATAAAGTCGTCCCGCTTGTCCTGGTAATAACGGGCCATCAGCATCGACTGTTTTTGATACGTGGACCCCTTCCACGCACATGGCCCCAACAGCTCCTCGTCCATCTCCTGCGTTGCAATCACGGCGTTGTTGATTCCAGCTCGCAGGTCACCAAGCTTGTAGCCTCCCGCCAGCGCCACATGAGCCGTATAGCCCCACCACAAAATGGCTCTCTCCGTGTCATCGTAAAGCTGCGCCAGTGCGGCCTGTTTGTATGTCTCGGCGATCGCCGAAAGCATACTGAATCCTGCTTCGCCCGTTTGTTCAAAAAGGAAAGCCATCAGGTTGTCGTCTCTGTCGCCCTCCATAATGCCAGTCTTCTTCACTACCTCCTCCAGCAAATCGGGATCCTCCTGGCGCAATCGAGTCATCGTGGCGCCCAAATACGAGCAGGCAAAGGCTAGAGGCTTGCGAGAGAACGAAACGTAGAACACCCACCCTTCGAAGCTGCCTTCAGAAGGTGGATCTGACGCCATGGCGCAGTTGATAATGTCTTGCGCCAGGCCGAACTCGTAAATGGCTTCCTCTAGGTTGGGTGCCTCGTTGCCTCTCAGCGATTGGGCCGTCACCAACTCCATCCACAGGACACCAACTTGGAAGGATTTGCGGAATGTTACGCCGCACTGTTCGTACCGTCCCTTTTCCGTCACTTTCCACTCCTTGTCGGCCAGCGTGATGAACTTTCGCGCCCATTTGAGGTGCGTCAGCGCCGGAGCCAGCCCAACCACGAGGCGGGTGAGCCACGCCGACAAAATCGTTCCGCGATACGCCACAGCAATGTACTTCCTCATGCCTTTCTCCCACGGAATTCCTTCGTCCAGCTTCTTCTTGATGTAAGCGATAACTTCATCCGGCGTGCCATCCTTACAGAAGTCCTCGTCTTCTTCCATGCCCCCTGTGGCCACAAAGCTCTTTGCTGAATTATGAATGGCGGGGGAGAAGACCACGTCCACCCCACCTTCCCAGTTGATACTGGTATGGAGCGTGCCGGCAAGCAAATGCTTCATGCCCATCACCTCGCCCCAGATGACTTGTTGTATCGCCATGAGCTGCTGCGGATTGAACCATTCCAGCCACGGAGGAGATGGAATGAACTTGCCACCGCCCATCTCGATCGGAATTTGGTTCCCACCCAAGAGAGTCAGTGCATTCACCAACTCGACAAACTCATCTCCCCGCGCCGGTGGCAGACCCGTCAAGTTCCAACGACCCCGATCAAACTCAACCTGAGATATCTCCCGTCTCTGCATCTGTTGCTTGAGCTCCACGAGCTTGGGCCAGATTTGCGACAGCTGATCGCACGGCATCCCCGCGAGCTCGCCCAGCTGCCGCGACATGGCGCCGTGCCAGTGCGACAATCCATCCTGGATCCACCATTCCGACTTGAACTTTTCGCCGTCCCTAGAGGTCAAGTAGCCTGGATACGCGCGGCCCATATTTCGAAAGTTATTGGTCCTCCGCCGCAGCCGGTCCCACGCCACGTAGGGGGGCTGCTCGTCCCCGCCGTCCTTGACTTGAGTGCTCGTGGGCGGGGGATCCACCACTACAATCGTTCCGTCTCTATCCACCCTGCATCCCAGCCGCCGGAGCATGTTGTCCTTTGCGCGCACAAACACCTCCTCCTCCTCCGGGGCCCGCTCTGCCGCCTCCTTGTAACTATCCAGTGCAAGAATAAAGTTCTTCTTCAGTTCCAGCACGACGCCGAGGCGCCAGTATCCTTTTGCCCTGAGAGATGCACGTGATATGTGAGCATGAATTGCAAATAGCGCAATTGCAAAATCAGTTCTCTCTCACCACTCCGGGTCTACCTTTGTTGCCTGCTTCGCGGCCTCGTGGGCGTCATCGTACTTGGACAGCTTGCACAACGCCGCGGCGAGGTTGGAGTACACCTTCGCGGAGCTGGGAGAGGCGCCGTCGATGGCGAGGGACGCCCGGTATTTGGTGATGGCGGCGTCCCACTTCTTGGCGGCGAAGGCCTTGTTCCCCTCGAGGCGCCACTGCTCGGCCGCCGCGGCTGAGGGGTTGTCGTCGGTATCTTCCATGATTGTTGGCGCTTGATGTAACGCGCGATAGATTTCAAACCTCAGATTTGCTCGTCTTAGTATTGTATGCTGTGTGCATATGATGTGCACTATTTCTCCGTCAGGCTCGGCACCCAGGAGGTCGAGCAATTGAGCATCCGCCGCGGTCACTCCTCCAGCTGGTAGGCCGCCGGCTCCTCACCTGGCATGCGATGCGCCACCTCCACCGTGCGCCTGGGCCTTTCGCGGCTTGGGCGGGGGGACTGAGGGCGGGTGATGTGGCGTGTCATTTATGTTTAAATATGACTTCACCAAAATTATTAAGGGAAACTTTCGCCTATTTGCAAATCCACCCGCATTGCAACACGCCAAATCCCCGCACACCACCCACTCCCACTCACCAGATCCACCCGCGCCCCGCGCGCACCACCCGACCATGGCGACCGCCGCCGACGCCCCTCCCGCCACCCTCGCCCCCCGCGCGGCCCGCGCCTCGCTCAAGCGGGCCCGCCTCCTCTTCGACGCCTCGGCGGACGACGGTGCATCCGCCAATCCCCTCGCGGCGGCCACCTCCGCATTAATCCCGCCCCTCTTCGACCCCCAAATCCACAAGGCCTCCGTCGCCCGGCGCATCAAATTGCACTATCCCTCCGAGGTGAACAATCTGGCGTTCCAGGGGCAGGAGGAGGAGGAGCAGGGAGGAGCCGAGGGGAAGGGCAAGGAGGGGGCCACGACCAGGGCAGTGCGGGAGTTAAGGAGGGAGGCACTGGAGCGGCTGCGGTCGGGGGAGGACGCGGGAAGCAGCCTCGTGAGCGACGGGGGCGAGGGCCGGTTGGTGTTGCATAGGGAGCAGGATTTGGGGGGCGCCTCTTCCGCTGGGGCCGCTGCCGCCTCCGCGGGAGGATCGTCGGCCGGGGGCGCCCTCGTCCTGGCGGGGGACGCGGCCAAGAAGCCGGCAGCGGAGGGGCGCAAGCTCCGCCCCGGGGGCATCTTGGTGGAGCGCAAGGATAGCGCCGCGAACATCCCCACGCCGAAGTGGCACGCGCCGTGGAAACTTTCTACCG
>JALLAP010000578.1:0-11791 GCA_036939355.1 Thalassiosira profunda | reverse complement strand
CCGCACTTGTTCACCCGGACGCCCTTGGCGTTGGTGCTGGTGTCCATGATGGCCTCCGGCGACATGTAGCTGAGGGTGCCGCTGAGCGTTTCTCGGTACACGTTCGTCGTGTCTTCCCTCTCTATTGCCTTCGCAATGCCGAAGTCGATGAGCTTGAGGGCCCCGCGCACGAACAAGAAGTTGGCAGGTTTCAGCTGTCGAGTAGTAAAGTGTGTAAGCATGAGGCAGGACGAAAGATCAATAGGCAAATCAGCAAGTGCACTCACATCGCTGTGGATGATACGCTCCTCGTGGATCGAATGGACGGCCGTGAGCATTTGCTGCCACGTCAGCCGAATGAAGTTCATGTTCAGCGACGACCTGCCCGCGCCCTTGCCCTGCTTCGACGACAGCAGCTCCTGCTGACGCAACACACTATGCAGATCTACCTCTCCCAACTCCATCACGAGGAGGATGGACTTTCGCTCGAGGTCCACCTCGGCGCTGTAAAGCTGTATGATCGCCGGGTTGCCCTTCAGACGCTTCAGCAATGCGATTTCGTTCGCGTAGCCGTCGATGGTCGCCTTGTTCAGCCCGTCGAGCTTCACCTTCTTGAGCGCCACGACGTCGCACCCTCGCGAGAGGGCCCGGTACACCTTGCACGAACCGCCCTTGCCGATGATGCCCAGCTTGGCGTAGGGTTCGTCGTCGACGCGGATGATGTTCTTGTTCTCGATCAGGGGCAAGAACGAGCGGTCGACGTCCGAGGCGGAAATCGTGCTCTCCCCGGAGTCTCGCGACTGGCCTTCGTTGGTTGGACCAATCTCTTTGTTCGACCCTGAGCGGTTCTTTCCTTTGCTTTCTTTGCTGGAAGCAGACTCTCTCGACCGACTTGCAGCATCTCTTTCGTCGTCGCCGCCCGAAGCGTCCGAGCCCTCCGTGGCCTCCTCTGCGATTGTGGACATGCCGTTTCCTCGCCCAATGCCCTGCGCGGCCGTTCGCCGAGCGACCGCTCCCGCCTTTGCGTCGCCGCCGCTCGCGTCGGTCTCATCTTCCTTCTTCGCGCCGCCGCGACCATTGCCAAACGGATCCCAGTTCATCATGTACCCCAAATCGTTCCGCGTGATCTTGGGCACCGACGAGCGGTCCTCCTCCTCCGCGCGCTCCGGGCCCTTGGCGTCCTCGGCCATCGTCGCCTTCTTCCGCGGGGCGTCGCCGCGCTTCGTCGGATCCCAATTCAGGACGTAGGATAAATCCATGTCCTTGACGGAGGTGGTGGGCTCCGTGTCGATGGGGCTGATGTCCTGGAACAGCTCTCCGCCGCCACCCTCGGACCCCGCGCTTCGCTTGGCCGTGACGCCTGAGTCGGCGCTGCGTTTCGGTACCACGCCCTGGCCGTTGTCCTCCTCGCTGTCGTCGCTGTCGTCGCCCTCGTCCATGGTTTGGGACAATATGGCGCTCAGGCCGCCCTTTCTGCTGCTCGCGCCGCTGTCTCGCTTTCGGGTTCTGTAGGGGTGCGGCGTGGTGCGCTCCGTTCTGGCCCTCTTCCGGGCCTCCAGCTTTTCCCGCACGGACATTTTGGCGGGTTGTTCCTGCTGGAGCGTGGAAGAATCCACTTCGAGCGGTCGCTTGGCCCCTTGTTTGGACGACGCAACGGAGTGTTCGTCGTCATCGCCCTTAGCCTTCGCCCTCCGGGATCCCAGCGAGGGGAGCGAAATCTGGCGCACCGGCGCCACGCCTTCGATGGAAGCACCACCAGCACGCCCCGCACTTCCCGTCTCCAGGAGGCCGTCCGCCTCCATCCGTCCCACCCTGCCCTTCACCAACTCCACAATCGACTCGCCCCGTTCCAGCGCCCCCCGCAACGCCTCCACCGCCCCCTCCACCTCCGCAACCTCCGCCCCATTCGCCAACGCCCGATAAAACTCCCTCCCCTTCCTCCCAAAGCACAACCTTTGCACGTGCTTCAGCGTCTGCTGGCAGTCGCTGCGGCCGGAGCCCTCCCCGAATTGCAGGAGGACCGCCCCGTAGAGGAGCCAGATTTGGAGCACGTCGCTGCGAGATGGGGCGTCCTTCTGGCTCGACAGCTTGAAGCGGGAGGTGGCCCGGCGGTGGACGTGGATCAACCGCTTCCCTGNGGGCGTCCTTCTGGCTCGACAGCTTGAAGCGGGAGGTGGCCCGGCGGTGGACGTGGATCAACCGCTTCCCTGCGGGCATCGGCGCGACATTGGTGAGACAATCCGAGGTCAAAAGACAAAGGAGGCCAACAATCAACTGCCATGGAAATTCTCACCCAACTCCACCCCGGCGCCCTCGTTCGCCGCCAGCGATCCCATCAACGCCTCCCGCCACGCCTCCGCGTCCCCCGCCCGTCCTCCCGCGCATATCTCCCGGCACACCTCCCCGCGCCGTCCGTTTTCATTGTGGGGGAGGCAGAAGAGCGACTCGACCGTCTCCCCGTACCGCAGCACCCGCTGGGAAATGGTGGAGGTGGAGATGAGGGAGGAGAGGGAGTCGGACGTCCGCTCCCCCTCCGTGATCGGGGGCCGGGTGGAAATGTGGGGATTGCCCCCGCGGAGGGTGGAGGAGGAGCCGGAGGTGGCGGTGGAGCGGGTGGAGCCGGACGAGTGGGTGTGCAGTGTGTGTTGCGTGTGGTGCGTTTGCTGCGTGGGCTCATCGCCCTCCTGCTGCCGCGCCCCAGCAGCTCCGCCTGAAATAGCCCCTCCCGCAGCGGCAGATTCCACCGCCGTGCCTCCCAAGGTGCCCAGCGGGCGGCGGCCGGCGCCAGGGCCGAGGGAGGGGAGGCGCACTTTTCGGGGCTCGCGCTTGGACGCGGCGCCTCCCGACGAGGGCGCGAACGGACGCGGCGCCGCGGCGTCGTTTTCCTTGCGCGACGCCATGGCCATCCCGCCGTCGATGCGGCGCCGTTGTATGAGGAGGCTGGCAGCGGCAGCGCGGCTCTACCAGGCGGCTTTGCCCCCACCCCCAGGCTCGAGCTCGAAGCCAACGGTTCTTTTTGTGTGAAGCGAGAGCTGAAGGGGGTAGGTAACTGTACGTAGAAATGTATCAGGTAAGTAGCGACTGCTTGATTTTGATTTTGGATTTGCCATCCAGCACTCTGCGGCTGCCTCCTCCGCTATGCAGCGCTTGCCACACGGTAAGCTGATAATTGAGTTGTTGAATATCGGGGAGTCCGGGTGGAGGGGCGTAATGAGACGGTATTAATGGTCGCTGGGTACAGCTTTTTGCTGATGGGGGGTGTGTTGATCCCGCGCTGTTATTGCCGTGGCCGTGGTCGGTTGTTGATGTGTTGAGTCGGAAGAGAAGGCTCTTGGCTCTTGCACATTTACTGCTTGCGCAGAGCCGGCGATTTTCGGCAGCTCAGCATTGTTTCTGTTGTTCACAGGCCGAATGGAGGGCAACGGCGACGCCAGCGCGGGGGTGTACCTCTACGAGGGCCAGCCGGACGTCCCAAAGGATGTCACCCACGTTCGATTTCACCCATCCGTGCGGGAGATCCCCGAGGGAGCGTTCACTGAGTGCATACAGCTCAAAACAGTGGAGTTGAATGACGGGCTGGAGGTGATAGGGAACAGCGCATTTTACAGCTGTTGGCGCATGAACTCCTTCACTTTTCCGTCGACCGTTCGGCAAATTGGTGATAGCGCGTTTGAGGGCTGCCATTTCGAGAACCTCGTTCTTCCGCCCCTCATTGAGAGCATCGGCAAAAAAGCATTCTTTGGCTGCGAGGGTCTCAGGTCAGTTGAGCTGAATGACGGCCTCAAAACAATATCTGATTCAGCCTTCGGTTACTGTTGGCAGTTACGCTCAATATCTTTCCCGTCAACGTTGGAGAGTATTGGTGAAATGGCATTTTTCCGAACTGGATTGCAGGAGGTGGTATTGAAGGAGGGGCTCAAGGTGGTCGATTGCGGGGCCTTTGCTGAATGTTCACTAGAATCTATCAGGATGCCATCTACGGTGGACGAAATTGGAGGGAGTGCTTTTAAAGATTGCTGTGACCTGAAATCAGTTGCGCTGGCATCTGGGTTGAAACATATTGACTATGATGCATTCAAGGGTTGCACCTCTTTGGCCAGGATTTGCCTCCCGCCGACGATCGAACTTTTAGGAATGGGGGCATTTGAGGGATGTACAGGGCTGAGGTCAGCAGAGCTTGTAGAGGATGCCACTTGTCGACGCGAGAAGATATTGATTGAAGAAGATGCCTTTGCCGGTTGCATATCTTTGATGAGCTTTCGCCTGCCGGTGAATGTTAAAAGGCGGGGAATCCGGAGAGGAGCCTTTCATTCATGCCCCCATTTGAGAAATGTCATCCTTACCTCATCGCAAATGGGACATGCCAGTTTCAACCGGGCCTTCACGAGTCTTTATTTCATTGACTATGCATTCGACGATTTGCTTGAAAGGTTCAACGGAATGCCGATCCACGAATTATGCCACTACCGCTCAAATGTACCAACCGATCGGGATTCGCTGCAAAGAGTGGTCGATGAAAAGTCATTGAGTTACATGCATCAAGACTGCCTGGGAATGACACCGCTTCATATCTTGGCCTGTTCTTGCAACAGCGATTTGGATCTGTACAAGATAGTGGTGAGGAAGGTGAGACTTTTCCTGAGTGATGTGCTTGGGTTTACCTGCTTGCGCTGACTGTTATGCTTGCTTTGCAGTTTCCATCTTACCTGGTTACGAAAGATAAATGGGGCAAGGAGCCTCTCTACTACGCCCTTGTTGGCGAGGCACCTTTGGACATTCTGCAATTTCTGTTTGGCGCCCACCGCGATGTTTGGGGTGGGCTCCCATTCGACTTTGCTGACATGGTGAAGCAGCTTTTGAACAGCAAAGAGACGACCGTCGATTTCATGCACCGTCTCTTTGAGGCGCAGCGGTCTGCATTTCCAGATATGGTTTTGAACCTGGAGAGCATCATTGTCGGTGATGATATGGCAAGAAGGGTCAACGAGGCGGAAAGGATGAAGGTTTTGGTCGGTTCATATATTGACCTCACATGGACGGTCTTGATTGCATCCTTTAGCGAGCGCATCAGATTGAATGAGAGCCTCCCGCCCATCACAGAAACCCTAGAGAAAGGCGGTGCCATAATTCGCAGCTGCGGGGCGCTTTGGGCTAGTTCGGTGAAAGATATGCTGAAGTATGCAGATAGGATCTGGAGTTCAATGGCAAAGTGTCCTCCGGGGCAATTCGTCCTCAAGAGAGGCGACCGTCAAGCATTTCTGGCCTTCAACGACCGTTTCAAGTACGAATCCTCGTCGGACGAGGACGACGAGCCCGTGGCATCCTTTGCGTCGGACCCGAACCTTGCTTGGGAACAAATCGTTGACAATTTGAGCTTTGTCACGTACTATGGTTGCATCAAGACGGCCATCAGCATTTTTCAGGCCTTGGTACGAACCAGTCTTGCTCACCGGTTGGAACACATCCAGCACCGAGAAGCTGTCGAAGCAATGATCGCCGCAACGCCAAACCATTGGCTCGAGACTGAGGAGTTCATGACGGAAGATGTAGACTACGAACGGGTTCAACGTGCGCTCCGCAGTCATGCTCAATCGATTCGAAGCAAGGTTCGCCTCTTTGAGCTGCATGAGGCCGCCGGCATCCTCGAGCTAGCGCTGTGGAAGACGCAGATTCGCAATCTGGCAGTCGACAGGGCTACATGCCGTGTACGCTGCGGAGCAGATATTGTTGTCCCGGGTGCTTTGGCGTACTTGAAGGATTAGACGGTCGATACCACGATGGTTTTCTGTGGTTCTGCGCAACGAAAGGGAAGACTGGAGGTGGTGGGAGGCGCTGAAAACAGCAAGTATCACTTCGACACAACTGATATGCCAATTGATATCATTTGAATTGGTCCGAATTTTCGTCTCCCTCCTCTGCCGTCAGACAGAAGCAGGGAGTCGTCTTCGTCTTCCTCCCCTGCTTCTGTAACGGGCTGAGCGTTCTGCTGCGCTACCTCTTTCGCTTTGCAAAGATGGTGCTGAGCCAGGAGGACATTGGTAAGTGTTTGCTTCTATTCCTGACCTTTTGCCAACGCTCACACACGTGTCAATCGACATCTTCTCTCCTGCAGACGGCTGCCGCCAAGCCTTCTTGGCCTTCGACAAGGACCGGAGCGGCACAATCGATGTCTGGGAGCTCCGGCAGGTCCTCGAAGCCATGGGCCAAGCGCCAACCGAAGACGAGCTCTTTCAGATTATAAGTGCGGTGGACGACAATATGAGCGGCTCCATCGACTTTGGCGAATTTCTCAAGGTTGTCGAGAGCCAGAAGAACCGCGCCGAGAACCTCGACGACGAGAATGACATGGTTGATGCGTTTGTGGCCTGCGGCGGCCAGCCCGACAAGAGCGGCCACGTCTTGAAGGCGACGATGATAAAGATCATCAAGCACGACTTTGGATTGACCATCGATATTGAAGAGCTGATCAACAAAATCGACACCGACGGCTCCGGAGAGATCGAGTTTGACGAATTCTCACTCCTTCTGGGAAAGTAGTGTTGTCTCTAAGCAAAGTAGATTGTTGTCGCCTCTTTGCGCCGCGGATGGCTGATTCGCATTCTGGTGTTTCAGTCTGCGCTCATTCCAGCTCCGGGTCTCGAAACAGAATTATGCGCACGGCCGTCCCATCGAGCTTGTTTGGTCCTTCGACGAGATCCAGCACCCCGCCCATCCGCGATACGATTTCTCTCGCTATCGACAACCCCAATCCGCTCCCCTCCACGGAGTCCTCTACCGCTTCTCCGCGATACCCGCGCTCGAATACCTTGTCGCGTTCCGACTCCGGTATTCCCGGGCCATTGTCCTCAATGTACAGCATAGCCCCTGCCGTCAGCGGTGGCTCGTTTGAAACCAACGTCACCTTGATCTGGGGTATTCTCGGCCGCCCCTTCTTCCCGGGCCGTCGACACGGCGCGTACTTGATCGCATTGTCTAAAAGGTTCGAGACTGCCTCCTTCAAGTGCTTCTGGCAAATCGTGACTTTAGGCAGGTCGAGGTTGTCTGGCTCGAAGCCTACGGCGTCAAAGTTGGTACCTTTCTCCCTCGATATTGCCTGGGATGCGTAGACTACGGATCCAAGGACATCCTGAGGGAATGCCGTCTCCATTTGAAAGTCACCCAGGACTGGCATCGAGGGCGGGAGCTGGTATTGGTTTGCTGTCTCTGTGGGTAGCGGAATCAACTGCCCTGCTGGCGACTCCTTGATGTCTCCTCGCAGCAAATAGCGTCCACCATTATGCACCAGGGAATCCATCGGCTCGATCAAATCCACCACGCGCTCTCCTTGCGACATCATGTCCTCGGCCAAGCGCAATGCCTGCTGCTGTCTCCTCGTGGACATTGGCACTCGTTCCATCACTGTGCCTACCCTTCCGTCTGCATTTTCCTCCGCCAGCTGGCGCTGCAGCAACTTTCCAAACGTTCGCAAAGCCTGCAGCGGACTCTTGACCTGATGCAAGCTGTCGGCCATCGCCACTCGAAACTGTTCGTTTGCCATTTTTCCTCCGCCAGCTGGCGCTGCAGCAACTTTCCAAACGTTCGCAAAGCCTGCAGCGGACTCTTGACCTGATGCAAGCTGTCGGCCATCGCCACTCGAAACTGTTCGTTTGCCATTTGCGTCGACGCCCGCTCATTGTCCATCGATAATGCCAGCGCCAGCGATTTCGCCGCTCTTGTCACTTGCAGCTTGTCGTTGGACGTCCATTTCCAGTCGTTTTGTCGATCGTCACTGCTTTTGTAAGGCCACAACCAGAACACGCCCAACGTATCCAAGCCGCTGAAAAGAGTGACCGAGAGAGATGACGGACCGGGCGAATTCGCCATCTCCTCCACCACGCTCACGCTGACCGGGCTATCCTGCGATGCAGTCGTGAACATTCCCCCATTCTCCTCGGCGCCATTGTCAGTCGAAGAGCTGACGAAGGGATACGAGGGTATCAGCTGTTTCGCCGGGAAGAAGCCCGGCAGTCCCAACACTCCCATCGAGGGCACCGTCGGCGGCTGGTGGATGCCCTCCTTCGACGCATCCGACGCAATGAACACGCGCTCCGAAGACGGATTGGGGTAGGTCACCGCGGGCACAAACTCCAGCTGGCCCGTGTTCTGGTTCTCCTTGGGGAGGTAGAGCACCATCGAACTGATTTTGGGCCCAGATGGTTCTCCCTTCCCATTCTCAGATGCATTCGGTATGTGCACCAGCGAGTTGGATAGCAGCTCGAACTGCGATTGCGCCAAGGTGGCAAACAGCGGCGAGGGCATGGCCGGGAGCGGACTCTGCCGCCCGCGAGGCATCGCTGCTTCCTCTTCGTACTCGTCTCCCCCCATCAGTCCGGCCGACCACGATGATGTCGCATTTTGTTGCGTGCGTGGGCGATTGTGTCTATTCCTCGCAGTTCCAGCCGCGTTAGGAAAGGGCGTCGACGACAGCGACGACAGCTTCTTGACGCTGGGAGACCTCGCCCGCCCTCGCCGTTGGTGGATGGAGGACATGCGAAGCGAGATGAAGGCGGGCGTTGCTCCCATCACGTTCAGGTGCACCGTCGCATCGGCGAGGCAAAAAGACACTGCGGCCGGCCAAATCAACAGCGCCGCCGCACCCGCCCGCCTCCGACGACGCACCGAGGGCGTCAAGGCCTCCGTGTCCTGCATCGCCCCGTGCAGCGTCACCTCTTGGCCCACTGAGTGCACTCAGTGCGCACGCCATCCAAGCGGCATGCAAGCTTCTAGAACCATTAGCGGATCTTTGCAACTTTTTTCGCCGTTCATTTTCAGCCACTCATTATTTCTCTCTCCCATCACCCATCACCCTCAAAGCAACCGCCGCCGCCTAGCACGATGTTGCCGCGACGTTGGACGACCATGGCGCTCGCATTGTGCCTACGAACGGCCGCCTCCCGACGGCTCGCCGTCTCCTCTGCAACGCCCTCATTCGTTACTCCCTGCGCCAGCCATCAGACATGTCCATCGAGACGGCACTCCACCACCGACGCCGAGACATCGCCGCCGCCACCAACAACAGACGACGACGACGACGACGAAGAGCGATATCTCCCGCCATGGTCGACGGCCCAGCCGCGAAACACGTCGTCAAAGGCCTTCGCGCGGTTTCGGCAGCACGTCAACCCGCTCAGCCGGCGGTTCCAAATGCCCGCCGATCTGCCACAGCAGTGGCCGCATTCCGACTTTGACAATGTCAATTTGCCACTGTTTCTTGACATTGGCTGCGCGAAGGGGGGCTTTCTGCTCGAGCTGGTGGGACGGCGTCACGGCGGAAGGGAAAAGGAGGCCAAGGATGACGATTACATGAATTTATCAAAGGATCTGTTTGAGGATACAACATCCGATTGGCTGCCATCCGAAATGAACTACCTAGGGTTAGAGATCCGGCCCGGGGTCAGCCAATACGCCCAGGCGAGAGTGGAAAAGCGGGGGTTGAATGGCAATCTATCGTTCGTGGGATGCAACGCCAACGTCGATCTGGGAAGGCTCTTGACGCTCTATCAGGAATCGGCCGATGCTGCAAATGAAGGGGACAACCGGCCGGCGTTCGTGTCGATTCAATTTCCCGATCCGCACTTCAAAAAGGCCCACAACAAGAGGCGGGTGGTCACGCCCGCGCTGGTGGCGACGCTGGCGCAATTCATGAAGGAGGGCGATGTCGTATTTTTGCAGAGCGACATATTGGATGCCCTGGAGGCGATGCGGGAGCGGTTCGTGGAGGAGGACGGCGAGCGATACTTTGATGAATGGGCCGATCCTAATGGGGCAAAGGATGATCAGGTGTACGGGATGTCCAATCCGCTGGGCGTACCCACCGAGCGGGAGGTGAGCGTGCTCAAGCAGGGGCTGCCAATCTACAGGACCTTGTTCAAGAGGAACGGGGTTACCTTCGATTCATGATCGACAAGATAGTGAGTTGGATCTAACGGCAATTGCAACTGATGTAGAGCCATTATTCATCTCACAAGAGAATTAAGGAGCACAGGGCACATATGCCTCGGACCCCCGCCAACGGACCGGCCAGCTCTGTCCGTACTCGACTCAATCAAGCGACGAGAACCCCAAATATTGAGTCTCACGACCACGACTCCAGCTAAGCGAACCCTTAGAGCTGAGAGAGAGGAGGCAAGCACCCCGCACATAAAACAGGCAAACCAAACAATGATCATGGACTGGGAACGTGAATTGAAATACGACCCTGTGGAACGCAGCGGTGAGATATCGGTGCACGCCTGGCTCTTGATTTGGAGCTGGGCCTTCCTGATACCGACCGGCACTCTCATCTGGACGCATACGAAACGGCACCGCCCTGGCGAGTACCCCCACTACCATGCTCTCGCCTCCGGCCTGCTTGGTGTCATCCTTGCGCTGACCGGCTTTGGATACGGCATAAAGCGCTTCTCTACCTTCTCGAGGCCCAATGTGCACTCCTTCAATATGGCGCACGCTGTTATTGGCACCATTGCTACGGCTGGGCTCATCCTGCAGGTGCTTCTAGTTGCATTCATGAAAAAGGAGAACCTCGGGAACTCTCCTGACACCTCGACGTGGCTGAAAGTTGGGCACCTCGCGCATCGCTACCTGGGGTTTCTCTGGATCTTCTGCGGGCTGGTTGCGTGCGAGACAGGTACGCACATTGCCGCGGTGAAGAGCCCGCAATACTACGATCTTGGACTGTATCGCGAGAATGAGAAGTATGCAGGAGGGTTCATTGGGGCGCTGGCCGCCACTGCCGTTGTGACAGTGCTGGTGGTGACACTGTACGACAAACGTGCCACCGATGCGGCCGTGGCCCCGGAGCCGTACGAGAATGCCAAGGAGCAAGAGCAATCGATGAGTGGAGACGTGGAGACGCCTCCGGAGGCGGCTTTCGAGATCGGAGATCTCGAAGATGTTGCAATTGAGCAGTAGTAGGTTCAAGTGGAGGGTATTATTGCAGGAGGCTGGCTGAGTTGTGATCAGCTTTTTGGAGTCAGCCAAACACGATAGCGATAGAGGTATCAGCGGAGTAGACTTCTTTCTCTTCTCTGTTTGATAGACGCAGATTCCCAGTGCTGCCACTGCCCCTACTTCGCAATTCATCACAACCATCCCGCCCACTTCTCGATGATGTGCTCGTCGCCGTACCACGGCCGTCCCTCCTTGTGATATTGCGTCAGTTCCGGCGCCAACGTCTCGCCGCCCAACACGTCGCTCCAGCAGAAGTGGCCCACGTCGTCCAATATCATCGTATCTGCGTGAGGAACGAAGTCTTTCATTGCCAATGCACTTTCTATCGGAGTGACGCCATCTCCATCGTACTGCGTCCCGTCCGATCCCACGGGGCAGCAAAAGGAGTAGGCATTTTGGGTCAGCTGCCCGCTCGAGTCGCCTCGGTAGCCCTTGCCACCCACGGCCAGCGCGCGGACGCCACTGCTGGAGTCCATGATTTCGTTGTTCAACCACTCGATTCCCTTGAACGCCGGTCCTGGCGCATTGCCGTGCGGAGATCCCAATGTTATTAGAGAATGAATAAATCGCTTGCCGTCGTACGATTTGCCTCCGTAGTTTCGATCGCTCAGGTAGGCTCTGCAGATCCACCCTCCGGCCGAATGGCCAATCAGGGCCACCTTTCCCACTGGTTCGGGGGCCGTTGGAAACGAGCCCTTGGGTTCCCACAGCGGGTAATTATCTGGCTCGGCGCTGCCACCCACTTCCAACACGCCCCCTGGGTTGTTTCGGAAGTCTTGATAACAGTCGAGTGGATTGTAGGAAAAGTCGGGTATCAGCAGCT
>JALLAP010000577.1:0-11752 GCA_036939355.1 Thalassiosira profunda | reverse complement strand
TCTCGCCCAGCGCCCGCTTCACGGAGCTGTAGCTCAGGAACAATACTGCATTCTCCGCCATGCTGCCAACCAGCGGTGACGCCAGCCCTTGATACAGAGAGAGGAATCCCCGCCGCTCGATGGTGTCAGTGAGGCAATGGATGGCCCCGCGATATACTGGAGCGGGCTTGGCCCCGGTAGCTGATGTTGTCGGAGAGGAGTCAAGCGAGGTCTGCGTCTGCAAAAGGACTTTTACAGTGTCGAACGGATAATCGAGGAGCTTCCCGCTGAAGCCGCCGACGGTCCCGGCGATGAAGTCTTTGTAGCCTTCCGCCATGATTGTTGCTTTGTGGTTCACCTCGTGTCGATCTCAAGGGCTGCGGAGGGGCGCCAACAGCGGAAGAGTGGGCGGTGCTGGGGGACTGAGACGAGAGTCTTGCGTTGGTGGTGGAGGGATGAGCGCGGCCCCCCCCCGGCCCACTTTATAATTGAATTCCTCTGTAGACAAATGAATGGAATAGATACTAGTTTTGCCGGGTACGGTCGTCGCGAACGGGGTAAGCCCCCCAAAAGCCAAACTGCAAAGTCAAAGTGGAGGCGGGAGCTCAATACGACGGTGCACCTGTACACCAGCGATGCTCCCTCTGCGGCGGCTAACGTCCGCCGCGGCGCTGCTGCTGAGGGGAAATACGGCTGAGGCATGGGCGGTGCCGAGGCAATTTGCAATTGGAAGCGGTAGGCAGTCGCAGCCGCCGTCTTCAGATGCTGTTGCCGATGCGTTGTTGGGGCAATCGGCACCGACGCGTTTGCCGTCGACTGTCCTCCCTGTTCATACCAAGAGACGATCAATTCTGTCGCTGATGATGTCTTCGACGGCGGGTCATACTGTTGATAGCAGCGCGCCCATAGAGGTCAAAGATGTGGACGAAGCCACGGGAACACCCGTCCTGAGGACTCTGTACGATGCCCCGCCGCAGTTGGACAGTGAAAGCGACAACAGCACCGACAACAACAACACCAACGGCAACAGCACTGCGATTGCAAATGGCAACGATGGATGGGTCACCGAGGTCGCTTCGGGTATGCTGCCCACGGAAGAGGGATCGTCGCACGTCCTGTATTTCGAGGTGCACCGTCGCATCCGCTCCAACCAATCCGTTGACGAAAGCAGCCATTCACAATCCAACACCGAAAGTAATAGCAAGCGCCTGACCGCACTTTTCTTGCATGGTGGACCCGGGGCAGGATGCTTCCCGAATCATGTCCGCTTCTTCTCGCCCGAGCTGTACGAGACGGTGGTACTACTAGACCAACGAGGATGTGGGCGGAGCACTCCGCGGGGAGAGACGCAAAACAACACGTTGGAGTTGCTGGTGGGCGATGTCGAAAGGCTGCGAGTGCACTTGTTCCAAGAGGAAGGATACAATGCCGCAGTGAGGCCCTGGGACGTGATACTCGGCGGATCGTGGGGATGCACGCTGGCTTTGGCATATGCACATTCATACCCAGAGCATGTCAGAGCGATGGTGTTGCGGGGCGTGTGCCTCTTCCGAAGCGAGGAGATCGATTGGCTGTTTGGCGATCCCCCGCTTGCAGAAAGAGGATCAAGTGGGGGCAGCGTGCGCACCTCGAATCTGCGGTCGCTACTCGTAGGTGGTGGTGATACGAGATCTATGCAATCTTATCAAAGCGACAGTGAACTGACAACTGAAACAACAACGCTGGCGAAAAAGACCGCCTCGACACTATTTCCAGATGCATGGCGAGAATTTGGCAAAGGCGGCAACATCGCCAAATCACCAGCATCAACAGAACAAGGGACGAACGAACGTCGCAGCACGCTGCAGAAATACTACAATATGATCCTGGGATCCGATCCATCACTGCGCCTCCGAGCGGTCAAAGCGTGGATGCGCTGGGAGATGGGTATTTACTCCTCGGGCTTTCGTGGCGCGAAAGGAGGAAGCAAGGGCAACAATACTCTGCTAGTGTGGAGCCCTGCAATGCAAGCGTGGGCACAAGAGGATGCGAGGGTGTCGGGCAATCGATCTGTGGCTTCGACTGAAGTTGCTTCATGCGAAGTCAGAGAGGAGGCGGCGCAATCTCTGCGGAGATTTTCGTCGCCAGCGTTGCAACCCGAAATGCAGGGGCCGCGTGAGATCGGGGTGGCAGAGCCAATGCCAGTCCAGTCGGTGAACGCTCTGTCCGATGAACCAATACCGACACAACAACCAAGCAAAGGCAACGGCACCAACTCCACCTTCGACCCAACGACCTTCGTCCCCGCGCAAGCCATGCTTACTTGTTTCTACAGCGCCAACGACGATTACTGCATTGGTCCATACAGGCCCTTCCTGTCGCTGGCGCCGCCGCCTGGCGTGGATCTGTCTTCGTGGTACTCATCGCGGCTGCCACCAACGCCGCCACACCTTGCGTACTCGACACCAGCACAAGAATCTTCGACAACTGAACATCCTCTGCCACCCACGATAGCTATCCAGGGCGGGAACGA
Organism: Thalassiosira profunda; assembly: GCA_036939355.1. Taxonomy (NCBI): domain Eukaryota; phylum Bacillariophyta; class Thalassiosirophyceae; order Thalassiosirales; family Thalassiosiraceae; genus Thalassiosira; species Thalassiosira profunda. The sequence continues at coordinate 9,261 of JALLAP010000577.1, read as the reverse complement.
CGCCGTCTGCCCGCCCGACACGGCCCTAGACCTGCATGGCGTTTGGACGGAGTTGGAACTGCGCATCGCGCTGGAAGGGGGGCACTCGATGTACGATCCCGTGATTGCCGGGGAGATTGTGAAGGCGACTGATCGGTTCGGGCGTGAATTGATGGAAGAGGAATGAGTTGGAGTCGTTCCTCGGAGAGTCGATGACTGCAACGGACGCTGACATAAAGCTCCCTATGCTGCCCAGTTGAACTTGATCATCTGGCTTCCTCTGATAGGGCGGTGGATAGAAATTCCAGCACCTCCTTCGCCCTCGCCGACCGCGTCGGGAACAGGTGGCCCTGCTCGTGCATAATCAGCTGTCCGTTCCCTCCCAATTCGCACAGCTCTGTAGTCGATGCCACGGGCACCATTGCGTCTGTCTCCCCGGCCAAGTGCAATTTAGGGACACTCAGCCCATCCACAGACGAGTTCTTTGTTTCGTGGCATATCTCCTTCGCCGCCTCAAATGCCTCCGCCACGTACGGCGCCCCAGCAGTGACCACCGCGCGAACATTCGGAAATGCCCCGCTCAACGCCAGCGCCGTCGCCAGCGTCCCGCCCTGCGAAAAGCCAATGATGGCCTCGTACTCGCCGACACTGCATTGTTGCGTCACGTATTCCAGCGCCTCCTTTACCAACGTATGCTTCCCGTCCTCCGAGCGGTGCCACCACGCCCGCGGGGCGAGGCTCGCATCCCCTTTGTCGCTGCCACTTTCGTCTCCATCGTCCTCCGTTGGCAGCAGGATCGGCCCGTCCAAAAAGTCCAGCGTATATTCCCGGGCGAGCTTCCGCCGCGCCCCGGCAATCTTGGTCGAGAAGACAGAGCCCGACTGGAATTTGCCGTGGAGGCAGAGGACGCGGGGTTTGGGAGCCGCGTTGCAACCGCCAGAGTTGTCGCCGCCGCCGTTCGAGTTGGCCGACGACGCGAACGACGCGGTGGACGACGGCCGGGCGAGGGGCGCCGGCATGAAGGGGAGCGCGGGGCGGTATGGGAGGGACGTGGGGACGAGGAGGAAGGCGGGCGGTGGCAGCCGCATCCTGCGCACGTGCTGGGAGCAGTTGTGCCGACGTCGTCGAGTGCTCGGCGCGGGCGGCGTCTGTTTGTCGTCCGCACTTCGCACACCTCCGCGGCGCCGGGGATACAATAGGAGCGGCGGGATCAGCCGCCTCACACGCCGTGGCAGCCGGCGGTCCTCGCCGGTGGCGCAGAGGAACGGTCATGAATTATTGACGCCGCTGCATCGTTCTCGCTCGTCCATCGATGCTCGGTGCATCCACCACCGTTCGCAAAGTGGTTGCAGCGTGGTTAGTGCTGGTGCATTTGCGACTGGTAGCCCACGCTTTTGTCGATAGGCCATCGGATTCGATCGGCGGCGGCAACAGGGCACTCGATCGGGCCGCAGCTGCAACTGCTGCCATGTCAAACGCTGATGCAACAACACAGAGTGACGAGACCGTCGGTCAGATGCTCGGCGGGCTCGTCTTTCTCAAAACGGCCGACCGCGCATCGATGGTCGACTTCTACACTGACCGCCTCGGGATGTCCGTGTGGCTCGAGCAACCCCACATCACAATACTGAAACATGGGAACATGGTATTGGGATTTCATCAAATCCAGCCGGATACGGAGGACGCGCCCGATTTGCAGGGCATGATCACGTTAGTTTACCCCTCAAAAGAACAGGTGGACGAGATGCACAATACGCTGGAGGACATTGCCGACGGGGCGCCGAGGCACAACGAGCGGTATCGGATCTATCAGTTCTTCGCGCAGGATCCGGAGGGGCGGAACCTCGAGTTCCAGGCGTTTTTGCATCCACTATCCGAAGTGAGCTCCTGCCCGACGTCCAATTGAGTGCCGTTGGTCCGGCTTTAGCATCATGTGCACATGGAAGCAAATCTGCAAGGTAAGAATGTGCATGTCTGCTGCGAGGGCTGGCAAAGGCATCACAATGACGAAAACAACACTTGCACAGGGATGTCGAGGCCGCCGACTCGATGCCTGGCCCGTGATTCCCCGATTGCTGTTAGCGTGGCATGCGTGGGATGAGTCCGGGCGGACGGTCCTTCCAATGAGACATCAATCTTCTCTCCGAGTGATCGCTGCCCTTTTTGCAAAATGCATGTTCATCTTCTCCTTTTTGTTCGTCTCTCATAGGCACAACGCCCGCTCTTTCTTCAGGTGCTACATCCATTGGCGAGCAGTGGAATCGTCAAGCAGACAAACCTTTTCATTAAGTGTACACGCGATAAAGCTAAACAGTCAGCATCGACTGCACCAACTCACTCCCCATCGCTGTCGAACGTGATCTTCACAGCTTTCTTCATCGGCCCAGATTTCGGCCCGAAATTCCCGTAGAGCTTGTGCTCTTTCTTTTTTATCGTGCTCCCAAACTTCATCAGCGACTCTGGCACGGCCTGCCCAGCTTGCCGCATGACTTGCTGCAATTCGCCGGCATGGCTCTTGTCTCCCGGCTGGAAAAAGGTATAACTTATTCCGCTCTTTCCCGCGCGTCCAGTCCGGCCAATCCGGTGGACGTAATCCTCGATCGTCAACGGAAAAGTGTAGTTGAGCACCACCTCCACGTCGGGAATGTCCAACCCGCGCGCCGCCACGTCCGTCGCGACGAGAATGGGACACGACCCATCCTTGAACTCGGCCAGCGCCTTGTTCCGTGCGTCCTGGGTCTTGTCGCCGTGAATCGACGCGCACGCGAAGCCCCACCGATTCATCGTGCCCTCGAGCCGGGCCGCCTCTTTCTTGTACAGCGCAAAGACCAAGACGCGGTCGTTCTGACGCTTCCCGGAGGTGTACTTGTTCAACAGCGCGCGGAGGCGGGGCTCCCGCGCCCGATCCTCGATCACCTCTACCGTCTGCGCCACGCGCTTGTTCGCCGAGAGGGAATCGTCGATCGCGTTCTCCCCGTTGCTTCCCACGATGCTCTCGAAGCCAACGTATATGCAGATGGGGTCCACCATGAATTCCAGGGCGAGCTGCTGGATGGCCGCAGGCCACGTGGCGCTGAACATTGCCGTTTGTCGTTTCTCCTTGTCCTTGCACTGGGCAATAATGTACCGCACATCTTCCTCGAAGCCCATGTCCAGCATCCTATCGGCCTCGTCCAGCACCAAATGGCAGACGTTGCTCAGGTCGCAGGATCCATCGTTGATCAGATCCTTCAGCCTCCCTGGAGTGCCCACCACGCAATCCACGCCCTTGCGCAGAATATCCTTCTGCGCCGGCTTGGGCACCCCGCCGTAGATGACGGTGGAGGTCAATCCTACTGCTTTGCCGAATTCCTCCAGCACCTTTTGGGACTGCATGGCCAATTCGCGGGTGGGCGCCAACACCAGCATGCGGGGCGAGCGGCCGCGCTTGCCAATGAGGGATTGGTCCTTCGCCATGAGGGAGAGGGCGGGCATGGAGAAAGCCAGAGTTTTGCCGGATCCCGTCTCGGCGATGCCGACCACGTCGTGGTGGCGTCCCTTGGAGTCGAGGCTGAGCAGAATGGGCTGCCAAGGGATCGATACGAAGCGACAAGATAAAGATGAGAAATGAGCACAAGATGTGAGCACTATTGCAAAACAACAAAGATCACTCACCCAGCACTGCGCCTGGATCGGACTCGGCCTTTCGAACCCATTCACATCGGTGCATTGCCGAAGCAGCGCCCCGGCAATCTTCTCCGCGCACCCCGGGGCATCGAACGTCCGGTATGGATGATACTTCGCGTCCGCCACTACCTTCTTCGTGGCCTTTGCCCCCTCTTCCCCGCTGCGGGAGTCCCGGAGGACGATCTTGTGCTCCTTCCGCCACGTTTCGACGGAGCCCCCGTCCGCGTCGGCGGGAGAGGCGGCGCGGGACGAGGACTTCTTCTCCTTTTTGGCCTTCTTGGCGGCCTTCTTCGCCTTCTTGCCGGCACTGCCATCCGACTTGTCCCCGTCGTCGAGCGACTTGCGCTTCTTGCTCCCCTTCTTCAGGGTGACCACCTTCCCCTCCACCGCGAAGGCGTCGCTGCCCTCGATGACCTTCTTCATCGTCTTCTTGCACGACGGGTTCACCTCCTCATCGGACTCGAACTTCTCCGAGAGCGACCGGGCGAGGGCCTTGAGCTTCATGGACGAGTCAGATTTTTTTAGTATCTTTTTGGCGGCCTTGATCACGGCCTTGTGGGGCCCGGGGGCGTCGGCGGGGGCGGCGGCGGAGGAGGCTCCCATGATGGTCGTCGTGGGTGGAATGGGCGGCGAGGAAGGGTGTTACCGGCGGCGCCGCAGAAGAAATGAGCATGAGGATGAGGCCGGGGGGCGGGGGGGGGTGGAAAAAGGTGAAATGGGTGGTCGAGGCACGGCCAGACTCTTGCGCTTGTGCACCTTCGAAACCGTCACAGCCTTCGTTTTCGGCGCCCCCCCCACCTCACCCGCCCACCATTCTTTGCAAGAGACTCGACATGGCCCACCTACGCCCGCCGCGGCCCGCCTCCTCGGCGCTCGCCCTCCTCTTCCTGGCGGCGCTCCACGGGGGCCTCCAAATATGCCGCGGGTTCTCGCCCTCGCCCTCGGCGCCCCTCCGTGTGGCATCCATCTCCTCGATCCCCTCGACAGCGCTCTTCGGGAAGAAGCGCAAGGGCAACACCCCCCGCCCCAACCCCAACTACTCGTCGAACAAGAAGCCGAAGGGAGGTGGGCAGCCGCAGCAGGAGAAGCAGTCCGTCAAAGATGCACGCTTCGATGCGGCGACGCGTCAGTTCATGTTCACGCTGGTGGGGCTTACGAAGACGCTGCCCGACAAAAGCAAGGACATTTTGAAGAACATCAACCTGTCGTTCTATCCGGGGGCGAAGATTGGGGTGGTGGGGCTCAATGGGTCGGGCAAGGTAAATTGCAATTCTGCAGTTGATGCGCACAACATATTTGCATCTTCCAATTGCACGCACTGAAACCTCTCCTGCATCAAAATGCAGTCGACGCTCCTCAAAATCATGGCGGGCATCGAAACGGAGTTTGACGGCATCGCCCGGCCGCTCCCCGGCGCGAGCATCGGCTACCTCCCGCAGGAACCTGTGCTTGAGTATGAAACAGTGCAGGAGTGCATCGATTCCGCGGTGGCATCCTCGCGCGCCATCCTCGACGAGTACAACGAGTTGAGCATGAAGCTGGCGGATCCTGATATAACGGACGAGGAGATGACGTCGACGATGACCAAGCTCGAGGGCATTGGGGACAAGATCGAGGCAGAGAACTTGTGGGAGCTGGATCGGACGGTCGAGCGGGCGATGGATTCGCTGCGGGTGCCCCCGGGAGACGCCAAGACGGCCGTGCTCAGTGGCGGCGAGAAGCGCCGCGTGTCGCTGTGCCAGTTGCTTCTGGGCAGCCACGACATGTTGCTGTTGGACGAGCCAACGAATCACTTGGATGCGGAGAGCATCTCATGGTTGGAGCAGTTTTTGGATCAGTTCAAGGGAACAGTCGTGGCCATCACGCATGACCGTTATTTCTTGGAGAACGTGGCTGAATGGATCCTGGAGCTTGATCGCGGTCAGGGCATTCCCTTCGAAGGCAACTACTCGCAGTGGCTGGAGTCCAAGAACAAGCGACTGGAGGGGGAGAAGAAGAGCCAGACCGCAGCTGCGAAGGCGGTGGCCGCCGAATTGGAGTGGGTGCGCAGCAATCCCAAAGCGAAGGGCACCAAGAGCAAGGCTCGCCTGAAGCGGTATGACGAGCTGTTGCTGGCGGCGGCTCCATCTGAGATGCGCACGGAGGGCCAAATCTACATCCCTCCAGGGCCGAGGCTGGGCGATGTTGTGATTGATGTGAACGGCGTCCGAAAGGCGTTTGGAGATCGTCTGTTGATCGAAGGCCTCGACTTCAATTTACCCAAAGCTGGCATCGTCGGTGTGATTGGGCCCAATGGCGCTGGCAAGAGCACCCTCATAAAGATGTTAATGTCGAAGGACACGCCGGACGCTGGAACGATCCAAGTTGGCGAGACCGTAAAGATGGTCGGCGTGGGGCAGGAGAGAATGGAAGAGCTCGACCCGACAAAGACTGTGTTCGAGGAGATATCCGAAAGCCGGGACGAAATTGACCTTGGCGGAAACATGGTCAACAGCCGCGCCTATGTGAGTTGGTTTGGCTTCAAGAGCGCCCAGCAGCAGCAGAAGGTGGCCAATTTGAGTGGCGGCGAGCGCAATCGCGTGCAACTGGCGAAGCTTCTCAAGAGCGGTGCCAATCTTATCATTCTTGACGAACCGACGAACGACCTCGACGTCGAAACGTTGCGGAGTCTCGAAGAGGCGTTGCTCAATTTTGCCGGATGTGCCATGGTGGTGTCGCACGACCGCTACTTTTTGGACCGGATTGCAACGCACATCCTCGCCTTCGAGGGCGATAGCAAAGCCTTCTACTTCGAGGGCAATTACGCAGATTACGAAAGTAACCGCGTGGAGCGGCTCGGAGAATCAAGCATCAAGAGGATCAAGTATGCTCCTCTCGCCAACGCCTAAGTGATTGCTAAAGAGTACATTGATGAGTTTGAGATCTCTGATGATCGAGCCTTTGTCCAAAGTCGAGTGGGAGAGGAGGACGAAGGTAAGGAAGGAAGGAAAGACGGGCGTGTCACCTCATTAATTTTGTCGTTGCTCGGCTCTCGGCTCCTCTCGTCGCGTCCCCGCCCCGGCCGCGGCGCCCGCTAACGCCGCGCCTCCACCATGCCCGCCCTCGTGGTGTGGGAGCGCCTCGTCGTGGCGGGAGACGACCTCCGCCTCCTCGCCGTGCTGACCTTCCTCCTCCGCATGTTGCAAATTGCAATGGTCGGCTTCATCGCGTATCACATCATACAATTCGACCACAAGCCGGAGGTGTTCGTCCTGACAGAATGTCTCGACAGCGAGGACACGTATTGGACGTGGTTTTATGCGTCCGTTGCTGGCTGCTTCTTCACGCTGACGTACGGTGTGATTGGGGCTATGATTGAGGTTGCAACATATGTTGTGTCGGGCAGAGGAACCCCGGCTGAAACTGAAGCCCGACACTTTCTGGTGCCTCTGTGCAAATGCAACATGGTCCCAATGTTCATCGTGCGCACAATTGGGTTCATATTCGCGTTGGTTTCACTCTCGGTGACTGAGCATTTCTGCAGCTGTGCGTATAACGGCATTCCCGAGCTGTACGGCGGGACGCCGGACGATTTGGAATACAGGAGGGGGAGAGTCTCCGCCTGCCCAATCGACACGCGCGCCTGGTATGTTGCGGTCAGGGTCCTGATATTCACTATGGCCTGCGACGCCTTCTTCCCAGCCCTCACGTTGATCGTGGTGCTGAGGAAGAGAATCCACAGAGCGTTCAGACGGGTCCGGCCGAAGAAAGAAAGAGATCGGGAGGACGTGCAACGATCGTGGCAGCGCAAGTGCCAAAGATGCTGCGAATGCTCTAGTTTGTTGACGTGCTACATGTGCGGTGGACAGAAGTTGACTGCAGGGTCCTACGCAGATGTAGCCATAGCTCTGACCGACTTCCTTGATGCCGGAGGAAGCTTGGATATCGTTCCATCAGACGTAGCAGCAGCGCTGATCTGCTTGGTGAATGTGCAAAAGCAAAAGCAGCTCGAATGCAAAAACGAACTGCTGAAGAAAGGCGGACTGTTTGCGAAGGACAGAACGGCGGCTACCAGGTTATGGAAGCAATTCGTTGGGTTAAACCCTGCCATCCCTCTGCCCAATCTGAACAACAAGAAGAAGCAAGAGACAATGCGAGGGATATCGGGGTCACTTCGCAATTCGCTGCGTCATTCGCTGAGCACGAGCCTGAGCACGTCTGATCATGGCGATGTTGAGACAGGGGGGCTTGCTTTACAAAACGGTGGCGAGACGTCATTCATGGAAGCTGTGCTCGATGAATCTGTTTCTGCACACAACAAGAACGATTCTCTCAGGGAAGAGGAAGGAGAAGCACAACAACCCGCACCGCATTCTTTCAATGAACCAACAGACTTGGAGCTGGAACAGCTACGGCAGATGATCCTGATGCGAAAACAGACAGCAACGCCACTTGATTTCCGCGTATCATACGCAAGCGGCGCGATGGCATTCGAGCCAACGATCACTACCGTGTTGTCGCCGCAAAACTCCTTTGATTGTTTGGTGTTGGGAGAGGGATCTCGATATTGCGCTGTTGCGTTGGCAGCGTACTCCTGGATGCTTTTTGTGTGGTCCAACAAGTGCACCGGATGTTGCGAGCTGACGGCAAATTCCATTTACGAAGCCGCCACGTGTCATCCCCAGTGCAGCTGTTGCCATTCCAGCGACAACATCGACGGCTCTGATATGTGCGGATGGAAGAAGGCAACAGTTCTGAGGTCGTTGGGAATCGCCGATTCGGACATCCTGTATGCCAACTTCTCGAATGATGTTGGAGTGAATCCGTATCTCATCCTACGAGACAGGGATTGGAAGACGATTGTCATTACGATTCGAGGAACTCTTTCGTTCGAAGACATGGTCTCCGACGTCACGATCACGCCAATATCGCTCGAAGATGCAGGCAACGAGTTTGGGTTTGATGGCAGCGGTGAATTTTGTCACAGCGGAATGTATTCTGGCGCGAAGTGGATCCAAGAGGATCTGAAGAGGCACGGAATATTGGAGCAAGCCATGGAAGCGCATCCGGACTTTGGGCTGCGCGTCGTGGGTCACTCTCTCGGTGCTGGTGTGGCTGCCATGCTCGGCCGGCTTCTGAGACAACAATACCCGAAGCTCCACTGCCTCTGCTTCAGTCCTCCAGGTGAGTTGTGGGTGCTTTTCCAGGAGCTGGGGGCTTCGTTCCAAACTAATCTTGACCTGTTGAAGGCTGTGTCTTCACAGAACGAACGGCGAAGGAGAGCAGGGCCTACGTGACCTCGGTAAGACAAGTCAACGTGATTTAATGGCCGCCTGTTGCCATTCACTAACGAGATGGTGCACTCTGCAGTACGTCCTTCACAACGATATCATCCCTCGATTATCGTATCGGTCTTTGGTGAATCTTAGGAACGACCTCGTGGAGATGGTTGCCCGAATCAAAGTTCCCAAGCACAACATTTTTACTGCTAATGTATTGCCCTGGAAAGAGAAGACGTTGGAAGATCTGCCAGAGAGACTGCTCTACAACAAAGATGAGGTTCCCGAGTCTCCATTCCTGAAGGAGTTCGAGGAATTCAAGACGAAACAGACGTCAAGAGCAAATGAGAATGAATTT
>JALLAP010000576.1:0-14951 GCA_036939355.1 Thalassiosira profunda | reverse complement strand
GGTCCGCGATATCCTAAGCCCTTCACCGGTGCTGCCGATCATCCATCTCGCCCTTCGGGGCTTGAGAATTGACCTTGTTATACACACGCCCAATCCATTGGGTCAGACGAATGTCTCTAGTAATAGACTGTAGTGCGCTTTGAATTGGATACTCGAGTTCGTTCTCCGTTGATTGCGTTGGGCCGGTTGGGATCTCGTTTCGTTTGGTCAAAGTACTCGGCGCTCCTTGTATCTTCTTTGCGCCCGTCGACATTCAACAATCAACTTGGATCTGATGGCGAGTAGGAGGAGTCAAAATCGCAGCCTCCAGGTTTGATCTCTTGTAACAGCTACTCATACTCCTTCTACTCGCGGAAGCTTACTAGCTCGTCAATCACTACCTATCTGAAACTTCAGCACCAACTCGGGCGCATAGGCACCGCCATTTCTCTCGCGCGAAGCAAAGGAGACTCCATTCGCAGATGATGCTTTGATCAGAAAGCTCCGAACCATTCTACTCTGGAGGGCTGCCGTCACGTCGATCTCATACCAGCTGTAGGCATCCATCCAACCACTAGAGCCGGCAAAGCTCGTTCCACCTCTGTCTACAACTTCGTACTGATTGTCCCAAGTGACGTCTGACTCTGGCCACCAATTTGCATTTGGTAGAGCGTAGACCAAGCAGCCACCGCCTTCGTCGCCCAGAGTATACAAACGCAGCTTTGCCTCCACTACTCGGATCGTCTCCAATGCTCTCGGCTCGTCCTTCTCGGCAGGCGAGCTATGCCTTTCGAACTCGGCAGTATTCTCGTTAGCGACGAAGTCTGCGTCGAACGCAATGAAAGCCCATTTGCTAGGCGCGCCATCAATCTTGAAACGGCTGGATGTGCCATAGTTTTCATCTGGTGAGGATTGACTGACATAAGTGTCTCGCGTCGCTCGCATCGTAAGGATCTGCGTCGCGGTGGGCTACGGAGGAATGATATGTGAGTTGAGGCTGAGAGCACGCGTGACAAGTCATGCTTTTGCACACGTTGCATTCCTACCTTCCGTGTGGGCTCCTTCGACGGATGAGGCGTGGGCTGTGGAGGACACTATTCGGTGAGTTCAAGGCGTTGCTCTGAGGACACGCCGCCCCGGATACCAAACTTACCGCACTGGTCGGTTTTCGAGTGGTGGATAATGGAGTTGGCTTTGCCGTTGGCTCGACAGTCGGTGGTCTGGACGGAGCCCCGGAAGGAGATTTGGTGGTAGATGATGCCGAGAAGATGAAGTCTTCTTCCGGAGATCCGCTCGGCGAGCTCGTAGGTGCTCTGGAGACCATGTCTTGACTCGATGGCGCCGCTGGTGCCTTCGTTTCATTCTTCAGCGCAGGCGGGTAGTTCAGCCAATCGGAGTCCGCAGCGCCCTCCGCCGAATCACCAGCGTCCGGGCCGTTGCCGCTGGCGTCGAGGGCTGAGATATCGCTCGAAGTAGCCGAGGATCTCGAGCCAAAGATGCTCCCTTCGGGCATCAGCAACGCGATGGACAAGCTCGCCACGCTCACGAGCATGAGCAACGTCGAGAACAGGACGATCATCTTGACTACACGCGGCGACGACGCGAACCAGCCGCAGCACCCGCCCCATCTGTCCTTGTGCGCGGCCTCCTCGTCCACGTAGCCCTCGCCGTCGGCGAACGAGACAACGCGTGCCAGGTGCTCAGGGCTATCGTTTCCGTACATCATCGCGTTGGAAGAGTGGTACGGAAGGCAACGAGGAGGCGGACGGGCCAAGGATTCCTCGCGGCTGATGCCGGAGGATAGCATCTCTTTTCCGGTATCCGCGTCGGCTGGCCTGGAATTCACTCTCCGGAGCTCGCCACCATCACAGGGTTTCTCCTCCGGAACCTTCCTCTGCATGACTGCATCCGACATTCCTGTCTTACGGGCGTCGTAGCAGTAGTCGTCGGTGAGCGCCGAGCAGGCCGACGCTCGGGTCGATCCCAGCGTGATGTTGTCCGCGAAGGCCTTGCGATACGAATAGGTGCTGGTGCTTTGGTTGTCAGGACCATTCCCGACGCCATCGCTCTTCGCCATGCGCGCGGCCTTCGTGGATTCCTTCAGGATTTCATCGCCGATCGTCGACGCCTTGGTCGAAGCCTTGCTGAGATTGGACGCGTGCACGTCGTACTCGTACGTGTGCTCGTCGAACGACGTGGCGCCGTCAATGGCGACGTCTTCGATGGCGGCCTCGGCTAGGAATGTCGAATCGTCGGGCGCGGCGCACTCGACGTCGGCCACGTCCACATTGCCCAGGAACGTCGAATCGTCGTCGTCGTCCGGGTCCTCGGGGGCATCGTCCGCTACTGTTGTCTTCCAAGCAAGACGATTGCGAGCGAGCTGTAGAATGTGGAGGCGCCTTCTTCGCTTCTCCTCAGGCGAGGTCAAGCTGTGCTCGTCGGTGGGATAACCGTCGTCGTCATCCTCCGATTCATAAAACGCAACGTCGAGGATGCCGGCGCCGTCCGTGTCCTCGGCATCATACGAAAACGTCGGGGCGGCCTCGGGAGGCAGGTCGCCACCACCGCCCTCCTCTTCCTCTGAATAGATGAAGTTGAGCGAGGGGAACGAGATGGCCGACAGGTGGCTGCGCTCATCTTGGCCCTCCTCGAGGTCGTTCCTCGCGCATTTCCCGATGCAATTCATCTTGATTGCAATGATGATTTATGCGCTGCAAACATCTTGTGCACATCTCGTGGACAAAGCAGCGAGGCAGTAGTATCTCCCGAGTTTTGGTCGATGTATCAGAACGACGCACGATCCCAAAATCGGCCCGCATTGGCATCGAGGCAGGCGAGGGGACGGACAACATCGAGCATCGGTGCCAAGATCGGGGACGGCCCATTTGCAAGAAACCCGACTCGGCTGAGACGCAAAGAAGCAAAGATACCTTTTGAGGTACTGTTCCGCCGTGGGCAGTTGTTCCGCGGCGGGAGTGGTCGCGATTTCCCCGCAAAGAAGACGCCAACCTTCATCAACTCTGTTGGTGACATCAGAACACCCGCGCGCAACGCTAGCCACCCATCAACACCAGCCGATCTAGCGCTCAACGCTGACCGACGCGTATGGTAGGCGCTGCATGCCTCCGCTCCTCCGATAATCTGGCCATTACGAAAGCAACATCGCGCGTGCGTCCTTTACGCTCCACCCGCAACAGCAACACATCACACATCACATCACGCAGATCAACATGCAGCTCGTCGTGTTCGATCTCGACTACACCATATGGCAGCCGGAGATGTATCAGATCGATGGCCCTCCAAAGCTGATTTCGGCCGATGACTTTCGCGGCAAGGCCAAGCGCAAATCTAGAGCGTCCCCGCGCCAGCTCCCGATGGGGGCAGCGACAATCCATCAAAACAAAATCGCCACCGACCGGCGGGGCACTCCCATCACTGTATTTGATGGGGCGTCCCACGCCCTGTCGGAGATCAACCGCATGAGGAAAGATATGGATTTGCAGGTGGCCATCTCCTCCCGGACGGACGAGCCGAGCTGGGCGTACCAATTGATGAAGTGGCTGGTGGCCGCAGATGGGAAGCCGTTGTCAAAGTGCATCGATCCCGACCTCATCGAAATCTCGTACGCGGACAAATCGAGCCAATTCGAGAGCCTGAACAGAAAGACCGGCATTGCGTTCGAGAAGATGGTGTTTTTTGACAATGAGATTTGGAACATCAACTCTGTGGGCCGGCTGGGGGTGAAGTGCTACCACACGCCCAACGGCATGACCCGGGAAGACTGGGAGCGATGTCTGGAGGAATTTGGGATGAATTGAGCAGTAGGAGTGGGATGGGCGACCGGGCAAAGGTACCGCCCGCGTTGCGTTTTGTGGATCGAAACAGAGAGTCGACTCGACTATTGCATGGATATCAGGGTCACGCCGAAAATCTCCTCCAGCGCCTCCTTCACGTGCACCGCAAACTCCTCCACTGTGAATGGCTGCGACGCAATCTCGTCGTTGAGGCACGTCACTGCCCGCCCCTCTAACCCACAGGGGACGATGCCCTCGAAATTTTGCAGTGATCGTACGTCGACGTTGATGGCGAGGCCGTGCATCGTGACCCATCGTCGAGCTTTGATGCCCAGGGCGGCAATCTTTTTGTCGGACACCCACACTCCAGTCAAATTGTCTTCTCGCGTAGCCTGATTTACAGGGGAGTCATAAAATGAGTGTCAACAGTCATCACACCTCTCACACAGAATCAACCGCGTGAAAGAACAGTGGAGGCATATCGGTGTCCCACAAATCACTCACCCCCGGTAAACCAGCCTTCTCCAGGGCCAGCAATATCACCTCCTCGAGCGCGCGCATGTACCAGTGCACGTCCTGTTTGTACCCTCTCAGATCCAATATCGGGTAGACGGTCAGCTGTCCCGGACCGTGGTACGTCACCTCTCCTCCCCGCTCAATTCTCACTATCGGTATATTGCTTTCATTTTCACCAGCTTCGTCGTTGCCGTGAATGAACGAGGGGTCGGACGCGGTGCCCAACGTGTACACCGGATCGTGCTGCAGCATGATGATGGAATCGCAGCCCAACAGTGCGTTTCCCTCCCGCTCCTCGTCCAGTTGTGCGGGCACGAACTGATCGTACAGCGGAGGATCACTCGGGCGCTTTCCGATCCGCGCCAGCTGGTGCTCCACGAGGCTCTTTTGCAGGCCCCACGCCTCGTGGTAGGGGATGGTGGATTCTTCTGGGGGTATGTCAGTGACAAAATCGTACAGCCACACTCTTCGTTTGTCGCGTGCCCGTTGTCCCTCCTCTCCGTCGCTCGCATCGCCCAGCTCGATTGGTTCGAACTCGCCCAATTGCTGCGGGGCTATTTGCAATTCGTGTCGCCTTCGCCGCGCTTGTGAAGGCGGCAACAATGCATCGCGGAAGGAGGGCAAGGCGATGTTGCAACGTTCGCGCGAGGATGGCGATGGTGCATGCACCGAGTGCCGATCGAACAACGTGCGATGTGCAGGCGCCAGTGCCGCCGCTTCCGGCGCCAGAAGGCCCGCCAGACACATCGATGCCGCGCCTAGGACCGTCGACGATCGATCGACCATATTGTTCGTCGTGTAGAAGTGCCGCGAGCTGGGCGCCAGGAGGGGGCGAGGGCGCCGAGGGCGGAGCGGAGCGCGAGCCTGAGCTGTGACTCATCACGTGAACTTTGCTTCCTCACCAGGCAGGTCCTAGCTCTGAGCGCTTCTTATCACGTGACGTTGTTGCAAACTGGAAGCGCGGAGGGAGCCGACGTCCAACTGTAAAGTAACTGTACGTGCTCCTCCCAGTGCCGGCGAGAAGCAGCGGCGCCCGCCACAGCCGCGGCGGCCGTCTCTACTGCTTCTTCATGTTCTCACCGACGCGCTCGTTGGCCTCGAAATTTACCCGCTACGCCCTCTCGGTGCAATACCACGGCGCCCACCTCCTCGGGTTCACCCATCAGGGGCCGCGAGGGGAGAATTGCATCCTCTACGACAAGCACACGAATGCAATCCAATCAGACTTGAGAGGAGTGGAATCGGTCGAAGGGCGGATACGCCGGGCCCTCGATGAGCTCGTGGGAGCGGGGAACTATCGGAACATCCAGGTGAGCTCGAGGACCGATCGTGGGGTGCACGCGTGGCGCAACACGTTCCAGGTGGACATCCAACCTCGAGCGTGCGGTGGGAAGGGAGCGTCCGCATGGCGGCCCAGAAATCTGGTGAATGGTATCAATTACTATTTATCTCGGCTGTCGACCTACCCAGCAAACGAGGGAGACGGCAGCAATGTATTGGAGAGCAGCATTCGTCATCACGACGACGCGGTCAAAAGCAGCGTGTGCATCCTGTCTTCGGCTGTGGCGCCGACGGATGTAAGGGTGCCGAACGAGAATTACGATCCCAACCTGCCCGACGACGAAACCAACCCCCAATCACTGCCGTGGGACGTGCGGTTCACAGCAACGCGACGGACGTACGCGTACCGGATCCTGCACTCGTATGACGAATCAGGGAGCGACGATGACGCGCATCATGCCACCGCCTGCTACCGCTCCCATCCCTTCGAGCACGACCGCTGCTGGCGCATCCACGAAAAGGCAAACCCCCAAACGAAAAGCAATGGACGTGCAGGTCTGGACATTGACGCCATGAATCTCGCGGGGCAACATCTCGTTGGCACGCACGACTTTACGAGCTTCCGCGGGAAGGGATGCCAGAGGGCCAGTCCCGTTGTAACGTTGGAGGATGTGTGGGTAGAGCGGGAGTTGTACCATGGACTCGAGGGCGGAGGCGTGCTTGGTCCGGTTTGGAGGCGCGAGCGCGGTCTCCACACACCCAAAACGCTTCATCTCGTGACGGTGGTCTTCAAAGGCAAAAGCTTCGTGTATCGCCAAGTGAGGAACATGGTCGCCGCTCTTGGTAGGTGTACAAACTTGGTGTGCTGTTATTGTTGTTATTGTTCTATTTCATTCGCAGTCAACATCTCATTCGACAAAACATTCTTAGTGGAGGTGGGCAGGGGACGGCTTCAGCCAGCAGACATCAAACAGATCTTGGAAAGTAGAGATCGGAGCTGCGCCCCCGGCATGGCGCCGGCAAAGGGTTTGTTTCTGGTCGACGTGGAGCACGGCGACTTTCGCTTCTAGCATTCGCTACTGCGCCATTTGGACATCGTTGGAGTCTCTGTTTTCTGCTGACAGAATATCGAGACCTCTTTGCGTCCAAATGACGCGGCCGCATCCAAAGGCCGTTTCCCGCTGTTGTCTGCGGCACTGACGGCCTCTGGAAATGCTTTGACGAGATATTGGACAATCTCCACAGAGCATCCTCCCTCGCAAGCGGAGTGTAGGGGTAGCTGGCCGTCTTTGTTGCATGCTTTGACTTGATCTGGGTGCATGGAGTGGATTTGCATGATGTCTTCCAGCGTGATGCTTGGAGCATTATCATCTGGTGAAGTACCCTCTGCGGAATGCCTTGCACACTGCGTTGCCAGGTGCAGGCAAGTTCGCCCAAACTTGTCCATCTTGGATGCAACATTGGGTGCTTCCTCGAACAACATCTTGACAACTTGCTTCGGTGCACCATTCGCAATTGCAATGAGGAGCGGATACGATCCGTCGCGAATCTGCCGGTACGGGTCTCGATGTCGCTGTTCAGCTATGCTCTGCATTTGGGATTCTTTCCACGCGGATGACGTCCTCCCATCGAGCACGAGGTGCGGATTGGATGGTGTGTCCTCGATGGCAGGAAGAAGAGGAAATTCTTTGCTCTTCCTTTGGACGGCTGTTCCCATCTTTGCAAGGCATGATACCGGCAAAAGCTTGAGTAAGGGCTCGGTGGGAAACGGAGCGAGAAAATAGTCTACTCACCCTTGTGCGTGTGCAGAGAGCGCTTGGATTGGCTTCGATGAGAATTCTGATCACGCCTTGGTCGCCAGGGCAGTGGCGGCAGGCTGTATGCAGCGGCATTCTAGTGCAAGCAATGCATGTTGTTTATGCAACTGGCGAAGAGGAAATGCAACAACTGAAGAATCGAGCACTGAAACTCACAGGCCCTCTTTGTTCTTTTCATACGCCGCTGTTGGACAAGCGTCTATCATTGTCCGGATTATACTTGGGGCTACTTCTCCGCGCAGAGCTAAATGCAGAGGAGTGCATCCGTACTGAATCTCCTGTGAAATCTCCTGCATTAGGTTCTCTGATGCACTGCACGAATACCATCTTCGTAGGTCGCTCACCTTTGCTTTTGCAGCCGTGGTGTTTGATCGCAGAAGCGCTTCGACGACTTCTAGCCTAGGAACGCTACGATCCATTTCAACGTGCAGCGGGGTGTAGCCCCGGTCATCGACGGCAGTCGCCTCCTCCGGATGCAAAGAGATGTAGCGACAGCTGACTCCGCGCTCTCCTGCCCTCCACACAAATCGTGAAGCTGGGTCCAAACCATGGTTTGGTTGCTTTGAGGCGAGGTTGCTCCACATTATTGCAAGTAGCAAGTAGCAAGCAATGCTGCAAAGCAACGCTGGGAGGAGGAAGCAGAATGAGAAGCCCGGAGGGTTAGAGATAGTAGGTACCGTCTTACGTACCATTAGCGTATGTTCGCTTCACTATCTGTCGCCTCGCGTCCGTCGCCGCCTCCCGCATCAACGCCGGGGAGCGCCGCCGACCCTCTACATCTGTCGACCATGCTCGCGAAGACGGCGGGTTTGCTGTTTGTCATGTCAGCGATATCTCTGCGCCGTCTGGCTGCCAGCGCCTTCGTCTCGCATGCACCATCCATCAGACGCAGTGCCGGGGGCAACGGTTTGCGCTGCCTCCGGAGATCTGCATCAACTCTAACGGCGGGGTGCTTCTATCCTCGACGAGCATTACCAGATCATCCGACCGCGACACGCATGCAACTTTTGTCCAATGGTTTCTCGACGACGGAAGGTGCACCTACCAGCAGTCACACACACCACAAAATGTCGGGAGATGATGGCGATGGTGCGGGTCTATTGCAGCCAGTCTTCCAAAGCGGAGACCAAATACAGGTAGAGGTCATCTATTTTGGTCCACTGGGAGCCTCCGTCGATATTGTGGCGCACAAATCGCACGACCCGTCGGACTGCATCCCGTCTGACGAACCTGCACTGGGACGGGGCATGGTATTGCAGCGGGAGATCGACTATTTTCGCCGGGGCAGGGGTGGCACCGACATTGTCAAATACGAGGTCCTGCCTGCGTACGTGGAAAACGTGCGAGAGGTGGAGATCGAGGACGATGACGGGGAAAGCGGAATGGAGGTGCGGCTGGACGTGAGCCTGCGTCCCCCTGGCGGCAAGGCCAAGGCGGAGGAGTTGGGGGAGCGGATATTGCAACAACTCAAAGATTCGGGCGGGGCGATTGAGGTGGGAGACAAGAGCAGTCCGGAGGAAATCAACGAAATGTTCCCGGGATCGAGCAAAGGCGCGTTCAAGAAGGCCGTGTCGGGTCTTTACAGGAGGGGACTCGTGACGCCGGGGCCCCATTCCACTTCTCTGATGTAAGGGCCGGAGAGGAGATTGACGGTGCACTCTTTATTTTATGGAGGGATGATGTAGCTTCTGGCTAGACGAATGCAACAATTGCACGCAATTAACAGAACAACTTACCTGCTGCACTGATTGCATTGACTCATTTCTTCGGCGGTCGATCCGCACGCGGTTTCTTTGCCACCACATGCCTCAGTGTGCAATCGGGATCTTCGCAATACCCCACCTTGGCAAACGCAGGACAAACCTCCGCGTCCCATCGCACCTTCACGTGCCGAAAGGGGCAGTCGTCCCTCGAACACAAGCCGTTCCGCTGAAAGAAGACGCAGATGGGCCGGGACGCCTCCGTCGCCACATCGTGCCGGAGTTTGCATTTGGGGTCCTTGCAGGGCAGGCCGCGGCGGAACGTTGGGCAGATGGGCGTGGAGGAGATATCCTTTGGCTTGACGCGCACGAGGCCCAGGTTCCCTCTCGCTTTGGATGGATGCCCCCTGCCCCGTCCCCGCCCCCTTCCGCGCCCTCTGCCTCTCCCCGTATCTTGGTAGCAAAAGTCTGTCAGAGTCTTCTCGGGATTGGAGGGTTTCGAAGCTGCAAGGTCCTTTGCGCCTGTCGCATTTTGCGTGTCATCTGGAGCACTTGGCTCTCCCTCTTCCAGTGAATTGTTCGATGATTTTGTCAGTTGTATCCTCCGCGGTCCTGTGGATTGATGCACTCGTTTTCTCTTGAACCGAGCCCCCTCCGGCGGCTCCTTCGCACCAGGCTCGTCGGGTGATGGACGCTTCCACGCATTCTTTCCCGCACGCACAATTTTCTTTGCAGCGTGATCGCCTGATTTCTTCTCAGGGCCGCGTTTCAACACGAGTTTGCCAAATCCCTGACGTTCCATAGTGCCACCCAAACCCTTCTTGGCTTCTGCTTCACTGCCCACTGCATCTGAAGTAGATTGGGCGACACTTTTCACTGAGTCTTGGCCCTCATCACATTCTATGGGCATTTCTGACGATGACTGATCTATTTCTGTTGCATTTGCAATTGCTTCGGGTTTCACAACCACACTCAAGCTCGGTACCGGCCTCCCCGATACTGTTTGTGAAACATCGCTCTTCAGGACGAGTTTGTTTCTTCCTCTCCGTTCTAACGACGGTTGTGGTTTGTCCTCCGCCAAATTGGCACCTCCCCCTGTGCCCGCAGTTGCAACATCAGCGGTTGCTGTGCTGGATTGCCCAGCGTCTGGCGCCTCAGCCGCTGCGGAGCCCGAGCCCTCGCCCGTCTTAGGCTCATCATTGCCACTATCGCCAGGAATATTTCTCACCCATTTATTTCCTGCAGGATTGGCAGCCCCCCTCGCGTAGGAGAACCGCCCCCGTCCCCCGGAGAAGCGGCCGCGGCCTCCCCTCCCACGGCCGCGGCGCCCCCCAGAGAGCATCCACCGGTTGTTCCTTCCTCCGCCGGCGCCGCCCCAGCCCGGTCGCTGACCATCGCTGCCATCGCCATCGCCGCCACCGCTACCGCGGACGTAGCGCATGGACGCCATTGTCCGCAGGGCAGTGGGCGCCACGTAGCTATGAATCGTATGTATTTGGGGGCACGTCACTTTGCTCCCTTTTCTTGAAATCGCCTACCCAGATGATGTGCTGAGGGAGAGGGCTTCCCCCGCGCTTTCCTGTCTATTTTAGAGGGGCGAGCCCCCTGCTCAGCTGCTGCCATCCCAGGCAAACCCATAGAAGGGACCTGACTTTATTTCGTCACCTGACTAAAATTTCGCCACCCCTCATCGGCCCTCACCTAGCGGACTGCTAGTAAAATTTGCATCAATTATATCTCAGTCAATTTTTGCTTTCAGAAGATGTTTTACGCATGAAAATTATCGCGCTCGGTCCAAGGAGCTCAAAAATGCAATAAAACCAGGCATTTTGGGAAGCCCTGATACACACATACCAAGCACCAACAACAAGCTATCTCTCAGCTCCCCGCTGCCGATTCGCCACCATGCCGCACCATGCTCGTCCCAGCCGAGCGGCGGCGGCGAAACACCCCCCGTCGAAAGCCGCCGCTGCGCCCGCCCCTCGTCCATCAAAAACGCCGCCCTCTCGTCCTTTGAAGGCCGCGCCATCGTCCGCGAAGAAGGCGACACAGCTCGCCGGTGGTGCACCATCACGCCCACGACGTTCGACGGCGGCGACGTCCTCGTCCACGCATGCGACGGCGCCCTCGACGAGCGGGGGGAGAGCCTCCCGGCCGCGGAAGAAACAGAGGGTGAACGCGGCATCTGACGCTCCTCCCCCCGCGTCGGATTCCACCGCCAAGCAGCCCCCCGGGCCATCAAGGGAGAACAAGCGAAAGAGGGACGGGGACGACGACGACGACGTCGTGGAGCTGGCGTCGGGCGAAGAGGAGGGCGGGGAGATCGATCTCTCGTCGGACGAGGAGGATGGGCCGGCGTCGACGGCGTCGACCACCGCAAATGGCACCAAGACTATTCAGAGTTTCTTCAGCCCGGTGGGCAAGCGGCATGGACTCAAGTGCAAAAGCGCCAAGAAGGCGACCATCAAGGAAGGGCGCCCGCGGAACGACGCGGAGAGGGAGGTGGAGCGCAATAAGGAACAGCCGTCGATGTACGCATTCGTCAGCTACCCGAAGGGGGCGAAGCCAAAGACGGCTCGTGTGCAGGTGGAGACGGAGAACGAGGAGGCGGGGGAGGACGAGGAGGCGCCCATGCCCAAATCTGGGTGCAAACTCAGCAAGCCGTCGACGAGCAGAGGGGGGTACATCGATTACGACGACCCAGTGGTGCAGGCAGTGGTGCAGGCGGGGTTCAAATCGATGGTGGAAACTGGTGGTCACTATCCGTCGGCGAAGCAAGCGATGAGGGAGAAGAACAATACAGTGGTGATCCCGCGCCAGTCATTTCTCGGCAAGTGGAAGAAGCGGGTGAAGGAGGTGCAGGGAGATGATGACGACGAGGGTTCCGAGGAAGACGCCGACGGCATGGGGCAGTTCGACAGGCACCGCGAGACGGACAAGAAGGGGAAGAAGAAAGCGGGCCTCACGAGCGCAGCCACTCGGAACTTGCTGCAATCGATCGCGACGGCGAGGGACAAGAACAACAAAGGCATGTCGAGGAAAGAAATGATCTGTCTGATTGCGGAGCTTGAGAGCGTCAACGCGAAGACGGCGGAGAATCATTACGATTACTTGGTGCGCGAGGGAAAACTGCCGGAGCTGAAGCGAGGGGGGAGGGTGGTGACGGCGCAGCCCACGACAACCAATCGCTCAGCCATTACGACAGAGAAACTTCTTCGCACACACAACACCGTGCAACTTGGTGAGTGCGGATGTCCTTTCATTCTGTTCATTGTCATCTCTCGCTCATTTGCCTTCCGTATTTCAGCGTGGGAAATGCAGAAGCAGCTGAACGGGCGGACGCCCGAGGAGCGGGCCGAGTTCGAAAGTAAAAAGGACTTCTTCACTTGCAATCTCGACGAGATGTGCGTCATCGCGAGCGACGGGACCGTGCGTGTACTTGGCGCCGCCGAGAAACGAAAGCAAGAGAAGAATATGGCGGATTGCCGGGACAGCATCACGACCGTCCGCGTCGGTTCTGCGGCCAATGTCGGCGGTCCCCGAATCTTCCTTGCCCTTTGGAGGGGGAGACGTTCGCCAACTTCTGCAAGCACCACACGGCCCCGGCCGGGTCGTGCGTGCTGATGACGCCGAGTGCGTACATGACGGACGAGACTTGGCGCGAGGGAGCGACGAAGCTCTGCCAGGGGATACGGCAAATGGATGGCATTCGCGACCACCCCGATTTCTGGGTCGTATTTTCTCTCGACGGCTTTGGCAGCCATTTGGACAGTGCGGCGCTCGAGGTATTTGCGGAGCACAAAATCTTGGTGATCAAGGAGGAAGGGGATACCTCGCACGTGTCCCAGGCGTACGACGCCTTCGTTGCGAAAGAGGACAAACGTTTCTCGAGGGAGCTGATGGACACGTACCGGGCGGGCGGGCGCAATATGATTTCGCAGTGGGAGTTGATCATCCTTGTCAACTCGGCTTTGAACCTGGTGGAGGAGACCGATGCTTGGCGGCAATCGTTCATTCGGGTGAATATGTGCCCGTCCAAGTGCGTGCCGTTCAGGCAGTGGGTACAAAAGTGAGTGTGTTTGATTTGACTCGTCCGATGCTTCGCTCGTGGTGCTCAGATCTTTCGCTCTTTGCAGGATTGAGGAGTCTGTTAACGCCGCCGACCGCTTCTTCACAAATAGGAGCGGCCTGTTTGACGCCACCCCAGCTGCGTGGAAGCACTTGACCGAGGTGCAACGCCGCTCCGTCTGTTCTGTGTTGGAATCGCTCGAAGGCTCTTGGACGAAGGAGGGCGTGGTGAAGATGATGGAGCTGGGATTCGTCGCCTTCGACGACATCCCAAAGCTCCGCGGATGCTACCTCCTCTCAAAGGAAGATCCTTCTATCTTCGTCGCTCCGTCTATTCCGGCCGCAGAGGAGAGCGCGGCGCCAACGCCACAGCGACAGTGGATGCTTGACCGCGACTTTGATGGGTTCTCGTTCGCTCCGCGCAATCTGTTGGAGGCCTTCCGCGCAGACAAGGCCAAAAGCCCAGCGAACCAGGGTCCCGTGCAAGGCCATCACGGCCCCAGATATTTCGATCACCCTCTCGCGGTTGCGGACGATCCTGAGAATCCTGGCGAGAAGATGCTGAGTGGGATCGCGGTTCCGAAGGAGAATTGGCGGGACAATTGGAGCATGGGATGGCCGCAGGGAAGGAGCAAGAAATCGGCTGCTGCGCTGTTTTGCCACATGACAAACTTCGTCGCTTCGAACCACGGGTGGCACAAAGGTGGGTCGCTCACTCCTTCGCCGTATTTGCACTTGGAGATCTCGGAGGAGCAGGTCGATCTGCTCAACCCAACCCCTCGTGATGTGCAGCTCGGCGCCATCATCGATCAGTGTGTTGGAGCAAAGGCGCAGAAGGTCATAGCGAAGCGTCGCGTGGATATGGTGGCCGGAAATGTGCAAAGTTACGCACGCATCTTGAACGGTCCGGCACAACTCAGCAAAATTCGAACCTACAATGACCTCGCTGCGTCCATGGCGGAATACAAGCGCGAGAGAGCCCAGCGGGAGGAGAAGGCCCGCAAGCAGAAGAAGGCGGACGATGCGGAGAAGGCAGCGAAGCAAATGGAAAAGAAGCGCTTGGCTGGCGAGGAGCGCGACCGTCTTCTGCCCATTTGCCAGGAGCAGGTGGCGTTGGGACTTCAGCACGTCTTGAGCTTGAACGTCAAAGCGACAAATGCGGCGCCTGACATTCACATGTTCAACATCTTGAAATACGTGTACAATCACCCGGAAGCGAAGACGGGATTGAAGAAGCCGAGGGCGGTGGAGCTTCTGACGGAACTGACTGGTTTTATTTTTGTGTGGACCAGTCACGTCCTGCGACACGTAGAATTCCTACGTAGACTTTCGGCTCAATTTACGTACGTACCACCACAACAAAAAACAAAGGCCGTCGACCGCAACCATGGCGGCCGTCTCCGCCGTCCTACGGAGCGAGTCGGCCGTCGATGCCGGCATACGGGGGCTCGGCGGATAGCCAACATACAGCTACACCTTGACCAGGTCGAACGAGAGCCGAGGAAGGGGTAGAAGCCGGTCAACGGCGGCCGAAGTGGATATTGCGCTGCAAGGTCAACGCGCCGGTCAAGGCGTGCACCATTGAGGGCATAGAAAGTAAACTTAATGGCCGTCTTGACCTCCACCATTGCACATCGGCGCCGTTTAATACTATATGAAGGTGATCGGCTATCGGTTTCGCCGGTCGGCCATCGTCCGCGGCTTCATGGAGCTCGCGGATATGGCTGTCGGATAGGCCGTCGCCACCGTCGTCTCGGCCTTGTGGCCCTCCTTGTGCCTCCCGTCGACCCCGCCTC
>JALLAP010000575.1:0-11754 GCA_036939355.1 Thalassiosira profunda | reverse complement strand
TCATGCCCGTCACCAAGCCGTAGTGGTTCCTCAACGTCAAGACGATCTCGCGCTTATCGCTCGGCAACACCGCGGCAAATCCATCCGCATCGTAGATGATTTGGTTCTTCGTTTCGGCAGGAGCGTTCCGCATATCCTCGCCGGGGTATACATTGGTGCCCAGTCCAATGAGCCGCGCCGTTTCCTTGCCCACGTTCGCATGGTCTCCAGTGATCATTTTGACGGAAATGTTTGCATGCTGGAGCGACTCGATGGTGGCGGGAGTATCGTGTCTGGGCGGATCGAGCATCGGAAGGAGCCCGGCGAACTTCCACACGGCCTGATCGCCCAGCTCCCGGGCGTTCCCCTCGCAGACGGCAATGGCGATGGTCTTGTAGCCGTTCGTGCTCAAGTTGGTGTCTTCGCTCTTGACGCTGTCGAGGAAGGCCTTGTCGCTGATCTGGCACACTTGCCATTGCAACTCGTGGTCATCAACGGCCCCGGCGGCCGTGTCCAGGATCTTGGCCGGCAAGCCCTTGGCGATGGTGAGGGTGCCGCCATCGGGGGTGGTGACAAACGCTACGACGCGCTTAACGCTGGGATTGAAGCCAATGATCTCGTCTTGCTTGAAGCCGTCGCTGCTGACGGAGGACGCCTCGAAGGCGTTGACGATGGCCCGATCAATAGGATCGTCCTTCTTGTCGGCGTTCGAGCAAAGGAAGGCGAACCTAATGACTTCATCGTTCGAAAAGCCAGTGGCGGCAAAGATGCGATCGGCAATGATGGACATGTTGGCCGTGGTTAGGGTTCCCGTCTTGTCAGAGCAGAGCATCGACATGGACGCAATGTCCTGAAGCGCCGGGGTGCTCGTGACGATGGCGTTGTAGTTCTTGGCGAGGAAACTTGCGCCCAAAGCAAGATTCACTTGGAGGACGAGGGGCAGGGCGATGGGGATGGACGCGATCATGATGGCGAGCGAATCGAGAATGGTCTTGGTGACGTTGTCCTCGAACCCGTCGTACTTGAGCCCCATCACCAACAGCACGGCGATCACCAGCGCCAGGCTCACCGACACCAGGATCTGCACCACTGTCATAATCTTCTTCTGGAACACACTCACGATCCGCACCGTCTTGTCCTTCAATACATCGGCCTGGGCTTTTCCAATCTCCGTGTTCGCGCCCGTGCGCAATACCCGGCCGTAGCACTCGCCGGCCACGACGGTGGTCCCGGAAAGGATAACGTCTCCGTTGTCTCCCGGGTACTTGCGCGGGAGGGGCTCGCCCGTCAGCGCGGCCGTGTCAACCTGGACCACATCTCCCTTGATCCACTGCGTGTCGGCCGGAACGATCGTGCCGCCCACCAACAGCACCACATCGCCGGGCACCAATTCCTTGACGTTGACCACGACCGTCGCCCCCTCGCGGCGGCAGGCAATCTCGCTCTCCAATTGCTCGCTCAGCTCGTCGAGGGATTTCTTGGCGTGATATTCCTCGCGGAAGCCGAGGCAGGCGTTCACGAGGAGCATGCCGCAGATGATGGCGAAGTCGACGTAATCTTGAACCCCGAGAGAAATGAGGGCGGCGACCTCGATGAGGAGGGGCTGCGTAGAGAGAGTTGCAATGTTAAGACACGAGATGTGAGCTTGCATCATTACAACGGCTGGTTCCAATGAAACTCCACTCCAACTACGCACCAAGAACCCCACGAACTGGTGCCCAAAGAGCTTCCACAGCGGAGTCTCCGGGATGACAATCTCGTTGGCCCCAAACACCTCCCTCGACGCCGCGACCTGCGCGGAGCGCAGTCCAAACAGGGGATCCTCCGCGTTCAGCGGGGGGATGTTCGCGTCCATAACATCCTCGGCGGCGTCGTGGAACTCGTCCTCGGCGAGGAGGGGGGAGGTCTTGTCGTCCTCCAGCGCGGCGGATGACATTTTGGTGGAGACGTGGGTGTAGGACGTTTGCTTGTGGACGAAATGCATAAGATGTGCGCGGGGCAGGGAACCGCGGCGCTCTCGACGGCGGCTACCGGCAGATCGTTGGGCGGATTATTATGATGAACGCGGCGAGGGACGAGGAAGTGGATCGGCCAGCGCTACGGGCGGGGCGCGGCGCAGGAATGCAACACGCGTCGGCTTGAGAAACAAGTCAGAGATTTCCTTTATGTCATTAAAATCACGTGGGAATTAGTACACCGTGCGAAGCTTGAGGCCCTCTTGAAAAGCGGGGGAGGAGAGCTTCAGCTTCAGCTTGTCCGTCGGCTTGTCTCCCGCCCCCACAACACCCCTCTGCAACGCAACCGCGCCACCCCGGCCTCAAGAGCGCCCGCCCATCGCCGCCACCTGCAGCCGGAGGCGGGGCGACTGCCCTCCAAGATGGCGCCGCCGCGAGACCTTCCGCGGCGGCGATCACATCCAGTGTCTCGCCGCCGAGCCATCACCTTCGTGTCCGTCGCCTCCGCGCTGCTCGCGGTGCACCTCCTGCTCTCGATCATAATTGCAAGCTCGTTTCAGCTCCCTCATCAAACGCATTGGGGAGCTCCCTCATCCTCGCGGCGTGGCCCTTCATTGCAACACAGCCGTCCACCGCCAACTGCCCTGCACGCCTCGCCCGCCCCCAACTTCGAGGCGGGCGAGGAGGTGGTGATCGTGGACGACGACGGCGCCACCCGCCGAACGGGCGTGGTGGAGGCCCGACGAGGAGGATGGTACACCGTCGTCCTCGGGGATGCGACGCGGGCGAAGCGGCGGGGGTCGGGGCTGCAGAGGAAAGTGGATGGGGAGACGGAGGATGTGCAGAGTGTTGGATCTGCAAGGGATGGGTTGCCGGCAAAAGAGCCGGTGGAGATAGTGGACCTGGATTCCATCCTGCGCTCTGGACACGGCAATATTCACGAGCACCTCAGTGCCAGCAACCAAACGATATCGGCCGACACCCTCCGTCAAATCGCCCACTGCCACTCCCACTGCACCAAGTGGGTGATCTTCTCCGACCTCCACGTCATGCCCTCCACCCTCCCGACGTGCCTGAAGGTCCTCGACGCGGTTCACGACGCGGCCCTCCGACGTGACGCCGGAATCTTATTTCTCGGCGACTTTTGGCACCACCGCGGCTTCGTCCGGGTGGACTGCCTGAACGCTGTCTTGGAGGCGATGGGCCGGTGGACGGTGCCTTCGATATTGATCCCGGGAAACCACGACCAGATCGACTGGCGGGGGATGGAGCACGCGCTGACCCCGTTATGCAATGCCTACCGCATCGGCTCGAGGGTTGCAGTGAATGGCGATGGATCGTCGGAGCGGTATCCCGGGCCCTTGATCCTGTCGCAACCGACGAAATTCCTGGACGCTCTTTTTGTGCCGCACACGCGCGACAAAGCGACGATGCAGTCTATCTTATCATCGAACGAGGCAGCGTCCGCCTCCGCGTTGTTTGTCCACGCCGACGTGAAGGGGGCATCGATGAACGACCTCATCGCATCTGAGCACGGGCTGCCGGGATCCCTCTTCCCGGCCGACAAGCAAATTTACTCGGGGCACTTCCACAAGCCCCACGTGGTGCAGCTTGGAAAATCATCGAGCTTAGGTATGTCGTTGCGGTATGTAGGGAGCCCCTACCAGACGTCGTTCGCGGAGGTGGGGCAGGAGAAGGCGCTGCTTCTCGTGGATGCGCGGAAACAGTGGCAGTGCGTGGAGGAGATACCGATCGACGTGGGGCCGCGGTACCATCGCGTCTCGTCGGTGCGTCGTTTTGTGGAGGTTTCTGGTGCAGACTTTCGGGAAGGGGACAAGGTGGCCGTGATGGTGTCGCAAAAAGAGCTAGAGGAGATGAGAGCGCAAGCGGCGGAAGGGGAGACGCCGGAAGAGTCTCCGTTCGATGCCAGGCTGATCGAAATGCGAGAGGCGGGAGTGTCGGTGGAGATTAGGGACATTCCACCGCAGCAACAAGATGGGTTGCCCGGGGCGTCGGCAGACGCTGATGAAGTCGATCTGGAGGATCTGTCACCACGAGCGACCCTCTCTGCCTATCTCGATGACGAGGTGGAAAAAGACGAGCTAGGCGAAGCCACGGCCAGGGCACTTTTGGAAGGTGGTTTGGACTTGCTTCGCGACATCGCGGATGGTGGAGACGACGATGTGTCATCGTCGAAATCTCCGCCCCGCGATGCAACAGTGACAGAATTGGAACTCGAGTCGGTCTCTGTGCAAGGGTTTGGATCCTTTCGCACAGAGGTCGACTATCCGTTGAACAAACGTGGCGTCGTGTTGCTGAGGGGCACAAACGAGGATCACGGATCAGACAGGTGAGTAAAACGGGACTGTTTGGAGGCGATGACCACTCTCCTACTCATTTATCCCCACTCTTTCGATTGCAGCAATGGTGCAGGCAAGTCGACCTTGGCCATGGCCCCCCTTTGGGCGTTGGCAGGCTCAGTAGACCCCCGACCAGCGCAGGATGGAAAAGTCTCGGACTTTGTACACGACGGGAGCAAAGGTGCATCCGTAACAGTTCGTGGCACCATCAACTCGAAGCCGTTTCTAGTGAAAAGGACAAAGACAAAGACCACGAAAGGGTCGTCACTCACGTTTGTATTGGACGGAGTGGACATGACTAGGCAATCATCAAAGGACACGCAGGCTGTGATCGATGATCATTTTCGCAACGTGGACTTGTTGACGAGAACAGTCTTTCATGGAGAACACGCTATCGGGGGGTTGCTCGAGTCGACCGACGCGAGGCTCAAAGATGAGTTATCGTACCTCGTCTCTCTGGATGTGTGGCAGAAGGCAGCCTCGCTTGCCCGTTCGAAGCAACGCGAAGTTATGCGAAAGGCGTCAGGGCTGGAAGGTATGCTCACGCTCAGAAGAAAGGACAAGACGGCGGCAGAAGTCAAATGCAACGCAGCAAAAAGTGAGGCGGATGAAAGAAAACGATTACTCGAGCGAGAGAGCGAGGCCCTGCTGCAAGACGAGCATGGCACTGCAAATGACTTAGACATGGCAGGCGTGGAAGAAGCCATGGTCGAGGTGCAAGCCCAACTGCATCAATCTTCTGGCCAAGTCGCCCGCTTAGAAGAAGAGCTGTCGATATTGACTGACTCGAATAGCGAGGGACTCAGTGAGCTCAGATCCAAAGCGCAGGAAAAAATGGCCGCGGAAAACGAAGCGAGGGCAAACCTCCTCAGCAAACAGCGCAGCTATGATTTGGCAGCAATGGAATTGAAGGCCGCTGAACGACAGCTGTGTCTTCTCCAATCTGAGTGGAATGTGGAGAATGGCTCACTTGACGCCGCTTCCATGCACTCGCCCCCTGAGACTTGTCGCACGTGTGGGCAGCCAATCAATTCTTCAGAAAGTAAGCAACACGTGATGGAAAGCGTGCAGGAAAAGTTAACTGCTGCAACTGCCCAAGTCGACAAGGCCAGAGATTCCTTCTCTGCTGCCACGGCATCATTTGAGCAAGCTCGCGAATACTCAGAGGCAGGCGAACTCGAGGTGCATTTATATATGAAAGACCTTCGCGAGGCAGAAGAAACGCTATCCCGCAACACAGACGGCTTGCACAAGGAGATCAAAGCAGCAAGGCTGCGACAGTCTGACCTCTCGTCGGAGTTTGCCAGCCTCGCCAGACAGGCCAAAGAGATATCAGAGGCAAAACTGGCAACATCGCAAAGACAGGCGAGCGTGGATACGTTGAGCGAAGCGATGCAGGCTTCAGTGGCTACATACGAGAGTTGTCGCTCTGAGCTCGAGACCATTGACGCCACCATAGGAGAACTTGAGGCCGACAAGGCATCCAAAATGAGTTCTGCATCTCTCTTTACCTCCCTTGCGGATACATTCGGCCCGAAAGGAATTCAGGCGTTCGTTCTACAAAACATCGTGCAAGGCATACAACATTGTTCGCAGGCATATTTGGATGAGCTGAGTGATGGGTCATTGCAGCTACGAATGGAGGTAGGACCGAACGACAGCATCGTCAAACAAGCCGCAATTCGCAATCCAGACGGGACTTGGCGCGCTCGCCCGCTGTCTTCGCTGTCTGGTGGGCAATGGAGGCGGTGCTCGCTGTCTTTGAGCCTCGGTTTCATACAATTGGCATCGAAGAGAGGGAAGTTACGGTCCTCTCTTTTGGTGTTGGACGAGCCCCTAACTCATTTGGATTCGGCAGGCCGCAAGAGCGTTGGAAGGCTCCTCCGCAAAATGCTGAGCCAGGACCCTCGCATTGGAAATGGCACGGGAAGAAGCGGATTTGATGGCTTGTCTACGATTCTCGTCATTCTGCAGGAAATTGCCGCCGAAGAGATTGAGGAATGCTTCGATCAAATCGACGAAGTGATCAAGAGCGGAGGAGAGAGCGTCGTGGTTCTTGACGAGAACAACAGAGAGAATTGAATAGGGCTGGCGAGAGAGGCGCTGTTTGGAGGTGCACACGCTTCGCCGGGAAACAACACAAGACTTTATTTCTCATTCCTACAGTCAACCAACACCCTAACTCCGACAATATGAATACACAACCGCAAACCGCTGAGCAGGAGAAAAGCTGGGCCTACAGCTTGCACTCCTTGCACTCTTCCTTTCCGAAATAAGGGACGAGCACATTGTTGTAGACGAAGCACCCGACGCAGAAGCCTGCCGCCGACTCCTATGGTGGAAATCGAGACAATGTGAGGCGCACTTGCAACAGGAGACAGAGGTAGTGCACGGCAGTGTCTCACCAACCAGGTAAAAAGATTACAGATGAGGGCTATGGCGGCAACACTTCGCTTGAAGGTCTGTGAACGGGAAGTGGAATGTATGAGTGGGCGCCGCAACACGAGGCCCAAACACACGCTGAGTACTCACTGTTTCTCCAAGCTCCTCCTTGAATTGCACGAGAATGAAACAAGTGAGAGCCAGTAGCATCCCGACGAACCAAGCGAAACGCTTTGGGTTGGCTGACTTCCACAGAGGGCTCGGCTGCAATACGATGGCCACAAGGGTGGCGATGACGCCTAGGGGTGCGAAGGGCGTCAACCCAAAGGCCATGGAAAAGAGAAATTCCCACGACACAATTGCGAAGATGACGTTCACCGCGACGAGAGATCGCATGAAGAATACCTGCGTCGACAGTCACAATCGATTGAGAATGTTTGTCCAGAACAACGATGGTACACATACCCAAAGAACACTTACGTTGAGAATCGCCACCCAGGTGATGACGTTGAGCAGCCCGGCACGAATGCGGACTGCGTGTTCGTCCATATACATTTCTTTGGGGTGCACGTCCGAGACGCCCTTGTGCCCCAGTTGCCACCAGTTTCCATGCCTGCCGTGGATGAAGAGACGTTCCTTGGCCGATACCGGGGCCGCCTGGCGCCTCTCGATGGAACCCCACGGGAACCTCTGGAGGTTTGGATCCAATTCGAGGATCTCGCGAGCATTCGACACGACGAAGGGCTCGTCCTTGTCAAAGTTCTTATTGTGGAGGATCATGAGCGCAGGGATCGTTTTGAGGCCAAAGAGGTCCCGCATCTGGGCCGTCTTGGACGTGTCGTAGGCCATGACATCGATGCCGGCCACCTTGCGACAGGACTCTTCGTAGTCTGCGGGGGTGCGATCATTTGACACGAATATGACCTTGGTCGATTTCTCCGCGAACTTGGGGACTGCCGCCACTACACTGGGAGCGAACTCTTTGCAGAAGGGGCAATAATTGGCGCCAAAGAATAGGGCGATATATTCGAAACCTTCTAAGGCGGCAGGAATGGGAGCGTAGGATTCCTTGGGTCCCAGCGCTTGCTCCACGTCGCCGACGGCGGAATTCAGGCGTAGCTCGTCTCCGAAGAGCTTGATTCGCCTGCATAGAGAAGAAGGTTTGTAGGAATGACTCCATGAGTACTAGAGAGGTTCATAATAACGGGCAAGTGCAGCATCTGGAACAGTAACGGCAGCAGCCGACTTCAGCAATGCCCGTAACATCGTACCAGTCGTTCTTTTCGTTGGTGACTTGACTCATGGTAGATGAAGGCTTTCGTTGAAGGGGTTGCGATGAGATGGAGGTCGAGATGTGCAGGTTGGGTGCTTTTGCGTTTTATGAGCTTGATGTTGGGCGTTGCTTGCTCCTTATCGTGCACCCTTCGGTGTGTGTGATCAAAATGTCATCAAGCGTTCCCAAGCAGCTCAAAGCCCGAGATCCCGGCGGATGAGAACGCCGGAGAATTTCAGGCAACCTCCGTGTCCGACCGGTATTTCATTTGTCCGTTTGTCCGACACCGCACCTCCTCCGAGCGTGGCTCCTCTCTCGGCTCCCACCTTCCCCACCTTCACACCCACTTCGAGCTTCCCTCATCAGTATGCTGAATCTAACCAGTGTATTACAATATGCGTTTGATACTGATAGAGATGGCATACACAGCTTCTCAGCCTCCCTGTACATCGGCATGCAGCCTGAGGGTCTCCTGTGCGTGGTGCCTCCACTCCTCTCCCACAGCGGGGTTGAACTGCAGCGACATTGCCAGGCCCGAAGTAGGAGTGCTGTGCGGTACACCATCGACAGTTCATTCGGGAAGTATAACACGCGGTCCTCCTTGTGCAGCTCTCGATGCCACTGATGATCGAGGTGCTTCGACTCAAACGATCCAAACATGAGACGGCCAAACTCAGCCAAGAATCGCGTCGAGTCTGACTTCGTCTTCATCCCAAGTTCCCTGAAGCGGTTGGCAATCACTTCGTCGCTCTCCTTGTCGGCAATGCTCAGTATCAGTCTCGCAATTTTGACACGCTCTACTGGTTCGAGTGTTTTCACCTGTCCATAGTCAATGAGGCCAATCTTGGGTTGAACCGAAGAATCATTTTCATCCTGCACTACCAGAATGTTGCCGGGATGCTGCGAAGTGTTTGAGCGTATTAGGATGGCTCGCGGCTGCCACAAATAGAAAGAATTCGAGGTACAAACTCACTGGGTCAGCATTGAATAGGCCCTGGTTGAGGATCTGGTAGCCATGCACGTCCAGCAGCGTAGTGACTGCCTCCTGCGTCCAACCCCATCGCTCAGCCTGGAGAATGGCAGATTCTCTGTCATCGGCCCATTCCTTCCATTCGGATGGCACTATCGAAAGGCTCGACGCAGCCTTGATGCTTTTCACGGAAACGGCCGTCGACCAAAGCATGACGCGTCGGGCAAATCTAACGATCGAGAACATGGAATCCACGCTCACGAGGCTCCTCGCAACACGCGACATTGTTTGTTTCCACGTCGGGACATTTTCGGGCGACAGCGCCAGCTCCTGTCCCATCACCGCAGAGCTTTCGCCCGTGTTTGTCGTATTGCCGTGTGCCTCCTTGACTATTGACCGAATCCCCTTCTTTGTATCGATTCCAAGAAGTTCCAGTTGTTGCTTTGCCTCCTCTTCAAACTTTGGCCCCGGAAGGTACGTCATCGTAATCACTTTGCCAGTACACAATTCATCAAACACTTGCGGTATCACCACTCCCCTCCTCAGGTAGGGAGCCGCTGGGTCCAGCGAGCTCTTGTGCACCGCCTTCAAGTTGCCCTTCTCCCTCTCGTAGTCCAGCTCGGCCAAGAACTGCCTCGCGAACTCGTCGTAGCTCAGTGTCGCTGCCGATTCGTCGACCAATCCGAACCAAACGCAGAGCCGGAGGAACTCTCCCACACACTCGATATCCGCCGGCACCTGCCACCGAGCATTCGGATATTGGACCTTGATGACCACTGCCTCCCCCGTCTCCTTCAGGACTGCGCGATGCGCCTGCCCAATGCTCGCGGCCCCGCACGGGACCTCGTCCACTGTTGCAAATATCTCCTCTACTGGTTTGCCCAGTTCTTTCTCCAACGTTGGTTTCACCGTCTTCTCGAAATCGGACGCCCCCGGCACGTTGGATTGCAGCGTTCGAAAGTACTCCCGATATTTCTCCGGAATGGGCAGCGCCGTCACGCTCAGCACTTGCCCCAGCTTGATGTACAGTCCGCCCAGGTCGAGCATCGCCTGATATATTTCTGGGGCATTTTTCTCATGCAGCTCTTGGACTAATTCCTTCTTCTCCGCCGCCCTCTCGTCTTCCGTGACATCGCCCTTCAGCGCCAGTTGCAATTTGACCTTGGGGCTAGACGCAAAACTGTTCCACCAATAGGAGCCCACGACGGGGGCGACCCGGGACCAGAAATCGTAGCTTCTGTGGAAGCCCTGGCCTTGCTCGGTGTTGGCATAGATTGCAAGGCCAGTGGCGCTGGCGGCGCCCGTGCCGGCAACGCCGAGCGCGGCGCGACGGGCAGCAACGCGGAGCATGGTGTTAAGTCTACGGCTGTTCCTCCGAATTATGAGGAGAGGGTGGAGGCGCGGGGTCGGTGCACGACTAGGTATGAGGCCATTGGGAACTTTTTTTGGTCAATTGGGCAATCCATTGGGAACTTCATGTTCTCTACTGTAGGAACTAGTACATACATCACGTTACGGGTAAGACTCCATCACGGATACCTGGCGTGACCGTTGACTTTTGTTAGTGAAAGCTAGTAGTTCCCACTCGAGTGGGAACTTCCCAATCGTCGGCTCAAATCCGGCCGATTGGGCAATTCCCAATGGCCTCATGCCTATGCACGACAACTGCCAAGCTGGCGTGAAGACGAGAGGGAGGCGAGGAGGTGCGTCAGCCGTCGTACTTACGTATTGTACCTGATGGCACGTACCTACGGACACTACAATACCTCCCATCTCCTCCCTCATCCGCGCCGCCAGCGCCAGGCCGCACGTCGGCGTCGCACGCCGCAGCCGCCGCCCCCATCACAACCAATCTAGATGCACCCTGCCGCTGCAATTCTCCTCGCCATTGTTGCCTCCGCCACGGCGTTCGCCCCATCGTCACCGCCCTTTTATCTTCGACCGCTATTCACAAAAATGGCCGAGCAAACGCCATCCGCCTCCACCGCCACCGCCACCGCAGAGGCTGCCACCGCGGCGATCGACTTCCTCACGTTGACGCGCACCCTCAAAACCACGAAGCGGACGGGGTGGGTGATGCGGGGCGTCCACCAGCCCGAATCGATCGCCGACCACATGTACCGCATGACGCTCATGGCGATGATCTCGTCCTTCTCGAACGGGGCATTGGATACCAATCGGTGCATCAAGTTGGCATTGATCCACGATTTGGCAGAGGCGAAAGTGGGCGACATTACTCCCCACTGTGGAGTGTCGGACGAGGAGAAGCACAAGCGGGAATTGCAGACGATGGAGCAGATGTCGCAAATGCTCGGAGCTGCGATGGGGGGCGAGGAGATGTTGGGGCTGTGGAAAGAATACGACGAGGGCGCCACCGAGGAAGCGAAATTGTTGAAGGACCTCGATAAAATCGAGATGATATTGCAGGCACAGGAATACGAGGCGGAGGGCAGTCACGAGAAGAGCCTTGATCAATTCTTCACCAGCACGGAGGGAAAGTGGAGGACGGAAATCGGGAGGGCGTGGGCAAAGGAGATCGTTTCAAGGAGAACGAAGAAAGAGTCCGCATGACCTGTTGTGAAGGAGGACAATGCGCTGTTACAAAAAGCATCACCGCCAGTACCAAGGGATCTGTTCAGCCCTGGCGTCAGTATTTGCATTGGAGGGTCACCTCTAAAAAAATAGACGTTGTTAGCAATACGAAGGGAGGACCTATTGCATCTTCCCCAGGGCCTCCATCAGCACCTTCTCTTTGGCGGACCAGCCTTCGCTCAACTGCAAGTTCGCGCATCCAGCCTTCCCGATGGACAAAATGGCATGCAGCAGCTTCATTCT
>JALLAP010000574.1:0-15195 GCA_036939355.1 Thalassiosira profunda | reverse complement strand
CGTCCAAGGCCGACCTGAGCTTCAGCCTGAGCCTGCCCTCCAAGTCGGCCAAGGCCGATGCGATCGAGGGAGGAAAGGCTTCGAAGGCGGATCTTAGCTTCAGCTTGAGCATGCCGTCCAAGTCCGGCAAGGGAGCCAAGTCCGACCTGAGCTTCAGCGTGAGCTCCAAAGCGGCCAAGGCGGTGGCATAAGCGGCCTCCGGTCCCCGATATTCGTGCCCGCAGGGAGGGCCTCCAATTTTCCCGCCATAGATGTCTGACGGTTTGGCTGTGCAATTGCGAATCTGGCATGTTTGATGTGACTACAAAGTTGGTGCTTGTGAAGGGCCCAACTTTTTCTGTAATCTGATGGATGCCGTCTATATGGACGGCGGCCTAGTGTCAGTGAGTGAAAATAGGAAACAAAAGTTAATCAAGTGATAACATTCCGTTTGTTTCGTGCCTTGACCTCTCTGTGCCAACAATAGTAGTACGCCATCTCTTTTCAGTCTTAAGATTTAAGTACTAGCTGGGCTTCAAGTAAGTGGGCAGACAATTATGATAGGCAGTTTCCATTCTATGTTCGGCATCTCCTGTTTACGGCCTCTCTTCCTCAGCCACGATGGTGTGGTAAACGACGCTGAAGCCACACTCTCGGCATATCGACGGCTGGTTCGTTTCGTACGTGAACCCCGGACACTTTCGGTCCATCGTGCAGAGCCGTCGGCTCGTGAGGTACTCAATTTTCCGTTTCTCCGCTTCGACCTCCTCGATCCGCTTTCGCTCGTCGGCCTCCGCTTGCGCCTGTGCGGCACGTTTCGTCCGGTCCGCTTCGTCGTGCATCCGCCGTTCCTCGGCCAGTTTGTTTGCCTCCTCCTCCGTCGGGCCCGTGTACGGATGCGTCGCAATAATAGTGAACTCTCGTCCCAGGGCAACGCTTCAGAGTAACAAAACGTGTATCCCCATTAGAGCGGTGGAGGTCAAACTGAATACGATACGCTTGCCGCAACTCACCTCCTCGGCAAACCCCTACCAATGCGTTTCACGATGGTGCCGAATTCCGCAACCACGCCGGGGCGCGAAGTGAAAGACATTGTCTCGTCGATCGCGCGGCCAAGGGCTCCGTGCTTGTTCGATCCCCACGTGTACAGGTTGCCGTCGTGTGTGATGGCAGCGTTGTGAGTCGGTCCGCAGTGTATCGACTTGACGCTCATGCCTTCTTCGACGAAGTGTTGGACGAGTGTGGGCGTTGACACTTTGCATACCGTGCCCTGGCCGAGTTGACCTTGAAAACCACTGCCCCACGTGTAAAGCCACCCAGACTCATCCAGCGGAGGCACGTGCACGACGCAAGCCGAGTGCCACGTTCCCGCGCTGATGCTGAGAATGTGCGCTCCTCGGAGAGAAGCGATTTCGCACGGCTCGTATCGGTCCGAGAAATCCGGGCCATGGCCCAGCCTGCCCCCGTCGCCGCAACCAAAGCTGTAGAGAGCCAACCGCGTGCACAACAGCGTGTGCTCGGAGCCACAGGCAATCAAGGTGACCGTTTCCAACGTGGGAAGCCTCACCGGCAAAGGCGTGGGTTGGTGGTTGCTGTCAGATCGTCCGTGGCCGAGCCTACCGTTTGCTCCGTGTCCAAACGCGTAGACTTCGTCCTCCTTCGTCGTGACGCAGGTGTGCATCTCGCCACATTCGATGGAAGAGACGGCAACTGTATCCACGTATTTCGGCTGTGGCGTCATTGCTGTGTCTTCTTCCGCCCCTGCCGCAACGCCAAAGCCCCACACGAAAAGATCTCCGCCTTCGCTGGCAGCGCAGGCGTGGTTCGCTCCAACGGCGGTCGTGATGATCTCTTCGCCCGTTAGTTTCGACACCAGTTGCGGCGTTTTGTAGATTGACGTTTGATGGGAGTTTGCCAGCCCGGTCGGTCCGGACCCCCAAGCGTACACCGCGTGGCTTTCTGTGGTTGCAAGGGCAAGGCTCCCTCCCACAGACACGTGTTGTACATTTTGGCCTCGCGTCGAAGGAATTACCTCAAAGGCGTGCCTGTCATCCAAATCGCCCAGACCCAACTGCCCCGCCGCGTTCTTTCCGGTTGCGTACACTGCTCCGGCCTCTTCGAGGTCCGCAGTCGCTCGGTGCTTGGCCTCCAGCTCCA
The DNA here is from genome assembly GCA_036939355.1 of Thalassiosira profunda. Taxonomy (NCBI): domain Eukaryota; phylum Bacillariophyta; class Thalassiosirophyceae; order Thalassiosirales; family Thalassiosiraceae; genus Thalassiosira; species Thalassiosira profunda. The sequence goes on along the minus strand of JALLAP010000574.1, from coordinate 13,059 downwards.
GCTCGATGGCGATTCTCCGCTGCCTCTCCTCCTCGAGCGAATGCTGGAGCCGTTCGATCAGCTCCTGCTTTGTTCCCTCCGCAAGTTCGTCGCGTGCACGCAGGTGCCTCTTCAGCTTTTCGTTGGAAAGGCTGGCTGGGTCGACGGTTGCATTTGTGGTCAAGTAGTCGAAATCTCCCCACGGGATATTGGTGCTCGACGTTAGCGTGAGGGCGAGGGCGGCTGACCTAAGCTTCTGCGAGGCGCGTTTGGACTTGGCACCCGATGGGCCCTTGAACGCCGACACTGCATCGAGGAGGTCGTTCGATGGTGGTGTGGGTTGGCTCTCGCTGGCAGCATCAACATCGGGTGCGTCAATTGGGGGCGTTTCGTCCGACGCGTCGGCAGCGGCCTTTTGTTGGGCCGCTACGGCCGCCGCCGCCGCTTTCAGCCGCCCGGCCGGTGGTGGCATCGGATCGATCAACAGCAGAACAGCCAAGCTGGGAAAGCCAATGCTTGGGCATCAATGCAAAAGCCACAACAGCCGACTTGGGCATCCCTTTCAAAAATTCAATTTGAATTTTTCAACCTCTTTGATTTTTCAACGCAACTCCGGCGGCCAAGACCGACTTCAACTGAGGAAAGTGGCTGACCGCTGCCCCAGCCACCCCGGCCCAGCAACGTGCGCCTAAGCACAAGGAGGCCACAGCAATCGCCGCCTGTCCAGGTTCTGCTCGCGCTGGCCGTTCGGGGCCTCAGCGTCTCGCTGCGGGGTGACCCGCGCCAGGCCTCCCCGCCTCCCCGGCCGCCGCGAAGGATGCTCGCCCATCGACACTCGTTGCCTCAAGCTCCAGGGGTTGAGAAGGAGCAGGCGAAGACAGTTGCCAAGAAGAGCGGCAGCCTGGTCGCCCTGGACATTGACACGGTCAACAACGGCCCGGAGTTCGTGCCCAGCCTCGCGGCTGACATCTACGCTTCCTTTCGCAGCCGGGAGGCGTCGACCTCTGTGCGACCCCTCTACATGGAGGACCAGGAGGAAGTCAGCGAGCACATGCGCATGATTCTCGTAGATTGGCTGGTGGAGGTGCACAACAAGTTTGGTCAGGTCCACGAGACTCTTTTCCTCGCAGTGAACATATTGGACCGCTTCCTCTCCAAGTCTCAAGTCAAGAGGTCGAGGTTGCAGCTGGTGGGCGTCACCGCTCTGTTGATCGCGTCCAAGTACGAAGAAATCTGGTGCGTGCTTTGCCCCCGTGTTGCCACCATCGTGTGTTTTTGCTCAACGACCCGTCAACCACGCGCGCTCTTACATCGTCGCTCGCGCTGTGCTCTCTTTCCTCCAACTCAGGCCCGCATCCTTGGCCGACTGCATCTACATTTGCGACAAGGCGTACACTGACGCCGATTTCTTTTCGATGGAAGAATCCATTCTCAACACGCTCGAGCATCGGATCACGATCCCGAGCGCCCATGCCTTCCTCTTGCGGTTCCTAATGGCAAGCGAGGGCGACACCGAAATCATCCACCGCGCGTACTTCATATTGGATGGAACATTGCAGAGCTACTACCTCCTCCACTTTCTCCCCAGCCAGCTCGCCGCGGCGGCGGTGTTCGTCGCGAGGAAGATCGCTGGACGGGAGCCGTGGACGCCCACCCTCGAAAAGTACACGCAGTACCGCGAGGACGAGGTGTTGCCCGTGGCCCGGGCCGTCGTGGCCGTGAAGACGTTCTGCTCGGCCGGCCTGCACGCGGTCAACACCAAGTACGCCACCGACAAGTACTCGGGTGTGTCGAAGATCAAGCTGCCCACCGAGTTTTGAGCAACCGAAGTCTTCCACAACACTGTGGGATCGAGCCAAGGATTGCATTGGATGCATTCTTGAGCAATTCCCAGCTGAGATGCCCCCATTTCGTGGGTACAAAGGTGCTCTGCGGAGGATGCTTGAAGCTACCTCCTCACGAACATCATAACTGTAATCAGAACCAGTCGCCTTCATCACAACGTTTCGCTCCTCTTAATAACCCACCGCGGCCTTGTTTTTCTCCTTACAGACGTGCCCCGCCTTCCGCTTTTCCTCACGGACGAAGCGAAGCTCCGCTTTGTCAAGTACCGCACAAGATACGGGGAGCCAGATGCACCGGATTGGATCGCCTATTGATGTATGGTTGAATGGGAGAAGTGAGGTGCAACAGTCGATAAGTTCCATGGTAAACGAGATTCCTCACCTCGAACTCTCGGCGCTTCACCTCCAATTTTGCATCCAGTTCTTCCTCTTCCTGCTGTCGGCAAATTGCGGCGTAGTCACCAGAACAATCAACGCCCAGCGCCCACCACTGCCCCTGCAGGAGCAAGCTACCGCCGTTGGGCGCGTTGTATATTGCGGTGCCGTACAACAGCACCGCCATTCCAACCACCTGAAGGTAGCTGTACGGAGTCCACGTCTCTCCAAAGAACGGGTTGATGCAGTAAAATATCACCAGATCCGTGGCCCAGACTGTGATCGGACGGAAGTTGTCCAGGATGGCGTGCCAGACCGAGCTTAGCATGAACGTCACTAACACCGCCAGCAAATTGTACATGAAGACCGTGAAGACGTAAAATGCTTTGCAATGTATCAGTGATGTCGCAGGGTTGGTGGCGGTGAACACATCACGGGAAGGGGAATGCAACTCTTATCACGTACCGGTAGCCAATTGAATACTCCTCGTATTCACAAGCAGTGCCCACGTGTTGAAGGGATCCTCGTAGGATCCATGATCGTTTCCGGGCATATAATATCTGCACATAAAGAAAGCACTTGATTCATCAGTACGAGAGATTCCAACGTCAACTCGACAGACGTAACTTTCAACTCACCCGATCGGGTACATGACTGCAACACTCAGCAGAGTGCCCCAAAACCCCTCCATCCCAATCAACAGCAACGGCGGAGCAGGAACGTCCGTCTTCATGACGTGCTCCTCGAAGACGAATTGCACCGCCTGCACGAACGCCCCCGCCATCATGAGGCATACCCCCAGGAACGTCTCTTTGGCATTGGCGTTGGTTCCCCCGGTATCTCTCCCGGACGCCAAGAGGGCTGTGGCGCCCACGATAATGACGCTGACGACGTTCCAGAACACGCCCGTCCAGTGGAATTTGTGCTGTTTCCCGCGAACGAGGCAAATTTGGGGTGAGTGCACATCATATGCACTAAAAATCGATACACATCATATCAACACTCACGAGATGCTCCTTCATAACGTGCTGCTTCATCAGGGCCACGAAGATAATGCACGATCCCCGCAGCATTTGGAAGATCGAGACGTCCAGGTATTGCAATCCCATCATGCTGTTGCAAATGCAATGAATCACAATGAGTATGCGGAACAGGAAAAGTGGCGAGCATGCATAACATTTGGTGCGCACTCACCAAAGCGCCGTCGCCCCCAAGTCGAAAACGGCCGGTATGGCCAAGAAGAAGTACATCCACGCGGGCGTCGTCCTCTTGTAGTGAGCGCTGCCCGATGCGTCGCTGTCGTCGCCCCAGCCATCGCCGACGAGCGGCGTCCTCTCTGATATCAACCCATGAACCTCCGCATCACCATCACCAGTATCAAAATCGTATCCCGGAAACGTGATGCGGAATTGCACCACCACCCAATGCAGCACCAGCCCAAAGAGCATGCCGAGGAACATCGTAAACGTCAGGAAGAGCGGCTGCTGGAACACCTCCATCACGGGCTCGCCGTCCGCATCGAAGGTGCCGTTCGTGCCCTCGAGGTCCATCATGATTTTCGAGCAGATGGAGCAGCCGGTGCCGAAGAGGACGGCGAGGACGAAGAGGAAGGTTTCGAGGAAGCCGCAGGCGTGGATGTTGGCGAGGCTGGCGGACATGGCGGCGGTGCTGTGGTGATGTCATGGTTTATGGACCTTTGCTGAGCGAGGAGGTTTGGTTTTGAGTGAGCGTCTCCAAGCTTCGCATGCGAATGCAACTCAAGGTCTAGTTTTTCGTGAAGTAAAAATAGCCATCATTGACGGCTTTGGCGTCGAGCCACGCGGCATTGGGTGTTGTCGAATAAATAATAGCCACATCTATATTGCAATTATTTCTTTACGTGATGGTGATGCTTTGTAGAACAGCGAACAGCTCGTCTACTCGCCCAAGTACCGCAAGACGCCCGGAATGATGATATTCATGTCGCTGCCGCAGTTTCGACGGCCGGCCTGCCTCTCCTCTGCACCCTGTTCGTTGCCATCCATATTGGCGCTCCAAATTGCCAGCTCGAGCATCGTCGTCACGTCCAACATATCGTAGTAGGCGAACCACTCTCGGATGCATTGAATTTGCTCATCGGCGATCTGCTGAGGGCGGCCGAGAATCTCGTTCACCTTTGCCTCGGCTTGTTCGAGCTGGCCCGGGCTCCTGTACTGCATCCACTTGGACACGACCAGCTTTTTCCCCCGTATGTCAGGCATCGTTGTTCGCATTAGCTGGCAGCTGGAACCTCCAATGTCAATCACCAATGCAACGGGAGGGATGTTGATATTTTCCAGAGAGGCGCAGTCAGCGAATACATGCGGTCCAATGCAATTGACCCCCTCCCGTAGGGTCACCTCGGATAGACTGGGACAATTCCCAAATGCAATTTCGCCAATCAATGTGGCAGAGGAGGGGATGGTTATGCGCTCCAACGAGTGGCATCCACCGAACGCTGCCATCCTTATCTCCTGAAGTCCTTCGTGAAGCTTTGCGGATCGCAACCGGCGGCAATGAGCAAATGCATGATCTTCCACTGTCAACGATGTCGAAGGAATGCTGATTCTGGTCAGCGACGTGCAACCCTGGAAGGCACGACCTCCAATATACTGCAATCCTTCGTTCAATACCACTTCCATCAAGTTGCTGCATTGTTCAAATGCCCGAGCTTCAATATGAGTGACCGATGCTGGATTATTGATCTGAGCCAACGACCCGCAATGACAGAATGCTCCCTTTCCAATACGACGTATCCCCTCACCAAGCTCCACTTTTGCCAAATTATCGCAACCATGAAATGCATAAGCTTCGATTTCACCGACAGATGATGGGATGGTTACGCGCTTCAGCACCTCGCAACCACAGAATGCCCCCTCTCCAATCTTGGTCACATTGCCAAGATCAATCTCCTTCAACCTACTGCAGCCCTGAAATGCTCCATCGCCAATCTCAACCGCAGAGTCAGGCCAAACAACGCGCTCTAGCGATCGGCAACCCAAGAATGCGTTATCTGAGATGGTGCTGACGCTGCTCAGATCAATCTCCTCCAAATTGTCACAGCCCCCGAAGGCACTTTCTGGAATCTCTGCCACGCCCGCCGCCACCCGAATCTGACGGGCATTTCGGTGCCTATCCTGGAGCACGCCGCCGTCGTAGTCAACCCACTCGCTCATCCTTTGGTGCATGAGCCGAGGGGAATGGTGCACGTATCCTGTCTTCATGCGTCACGGAGCAGCGCGGCTCCTATTTTCGCAAACGCGCCCGGTCTCTTCGCGCTGCTCCCAGGGCGTGCGTCCGCCGTCCCAATTCTCTCGATCCGTAGGGGAAGGGGAGGGCGAGGGCCTGCTGTGGTGAGGAGCGAGGGCGCCGGTTTTGGGTGCGGTGCTCGTTGCTCGTGCTCGCCTCGCTCGCTCTTTCTCGCGGGATCCAATCACGTGACGAATCAGCACAGGCATTTCGAGGGCAGGTCACCAGTCACATTCGTCACGTCACAGAACCGTCCATTTTGTAGGCCTCGGCAAAAGAACAATCTTGTAATTCTGGGGTTTGGGATTGGCTGAATTACAAAAAGTACAAAGTTGGTACAAAGTCACAACGCTAACTAGCGCTAAGTGAACGGGTTGGGATAACCCTTCTTGACGTCGTGACAGACATTTGTGTCGCATGTTGAAGTTTAGCTTCCACGTGTACACTTGAGGCCTGTAGGAACTGGTACAAAAGCTACGTAGGAATACGTAGGCCTCTTTTTTGTACTTTGACTTTGTAATTTGGCCAAAGTGGCTTTGTTCTTTTGCCGAGGCTTACCATTTTGCCACCCGCAAACCGAAACGACGCCTCCAACTCTCGTCCACGCAGCCCAACCATGAGCGCCGAGGAGGTCGCCAAGGCGTTCGTCGCCCACTTCTACCAGACGTTCGACGCCGGCGCCGACGCGCTGGCGGGATTGTTCGTGAGTTGGGACGGAGGCGGCAGAGTCGCGCTCGGAGGTGGCGGTGCACGCGCGCGGTGCAGTTGGGGGGACCGGCGAGATCGGAGCGCCTGCATTTCTTGGGGCGAGTGTCTTGCACGGGGGCTCGCAATTTCGCGATGCGAGATTCGCGCGCACATCATATTTGGCAAATGAAAATATGAGGTGCACCGGAGTGGTGGTGCAGCGCAAGCAGGTGGACGGGTGCTGCTACCGCTATCTCCACTCCATTATACAATACCCGCTGGACTCTGGACGGGCATTTGTCGGCGCTCTTTTTTGAGGGATATTCATATTGCCGCGCGCTGCATTTGTATACTGCCCATCGCTCGCGAAAATGCACATGTTGCTCATCGCATCTCACGCACCCCCTCTTTCCTCCCAGAACGACCAATCCATGCTCACCTTCGAGGGCACCCAGGTCCAGGGATCGGCCGCCGTCATCGCCAAGCTCAAATCCGTCGGGCCCGTAAAGCACAGCGTCAAGACGACGGACATCCAACCGTCGTCGAATCCCAACGCAATCGTCATATTCGTGACGGGGGCGATCCAGATCGGGGGCGACAATCCGCTGCACTTTTGCGAATTCTTTCATTTGGTGGGCACGGCGCCCGGGCAGTATTACGTGCACAACGACGTGTTTCGGCTGAATTACGGATTGTAACTGCGGGATAGGAGCGGTGAGGGGGCGACGAGGCAATGCTAAAATGGGGGAGTGCGGGGGATATATGTTTTATTTGGGGAGATGGCGAGCGGCATTCGACGAGTGGGGGGCGTGGAGCTATTGTGAGGACTTCAATATCTTTTGATGATGAGGCGTTCAGCTCGCCTGTTCTATCAAAGCAAAAGTGGGGCGCCGGCGGGGGGATTGAGACGGAACTCGACAAAATAGTGCCTGGTGGCATTTTCGGGAGAGAATCAGAGCCGGCTGTAATGGAAACGGCGAAGAAGAAGGATAACGTCATTTCTTGCACAACGCCAACTTGCACAAGAAATGTCTACTATGAAAATGAATAGCTCGCCTCTTAGCCATAGGTACGAAACAATTCTTTTGCTCAGAACTCCGCTCCGCTATTCCCATTTGATGCAAAACTGCTTGTGCCCCATATCCTTCGCCTTCCAGTGTTGCATCTGGCAGTCCTTGCTGCAATACCACGCCGCGCGGCACCTCGAGCATCGAAGGAATGATTTGCCTGGTGGCGCTTCCTCGTTGCACTCGAAACACATGCCGTTCACTAATTCTTCAAGGCCTTTCAACTTAGACACAGATTTCGCGTCTCCCATCTCAGCAGCCCTTCTGCTCCAGTGTACTCCCTTCGTAAAGTTGGGATTAGTTCGCGGGTCAAGCGGCTGGCTTAGCCAGGGATCTGGTTCGCACATAGCAAGCCCCAGCAAGCTCATCGATATTGCATGGCCCCTCTCCGCAGCTGGTGTCAACGCACGGATTGCCTCCTTCGACGATTTTTGGAGGCCGTATTCGCCGCGATAGTGAGCAAAGCCGAGGGAGTGGCATGCCTCATTGTAGCCTTTCGATGCTGAACTACGCAAATATCGCAGGTACTCCGCATCATTTCCCTCTCCTGCTGACATTTCCGCGAGGCCGTACTCAGCAACTGCGTGGCCCTGTTCTGACGCGGCCACCAACCACTTCTTCGCTTCTTTGGGAGACTTTTTTGGCAGACCACACCGACCTCCATAGTATGACATGCCAAGAAAAGTTTGACATTCAGGATCTCCCTTCTCTGCGCCAAGCGTCAATATTCTCTCGCCTTCTGCCACGTTTCTCTCCGCGCCCTGCACCCCATCCAGATAAAATATCCCCAGCTCCCGGTGCAATTCGGGCAACAACTGGCCCCTCTCGAACTGACGGATCAACATTATCGCCGATCTGCCTCTGTCCGGCTTTTCGGCTCGGCAGAGGGCACAAAAGCTGCCGAGCTGTTCCTCCTGCTTTCCGAACGACCCCTCGTTTAACGCCATCTGCAAATACGCGTTCCGCTTGTTATGACAGTCAAGACACACGCATTTTCCGCAACAGAGCGATCTCGCTCGACGCCCTACATCCCAAAAGGGCGGCAGGGGCTCGAGGCAGAGCGGACAGTCGTCCTCCATATTATTGTCACCGAGGTTGTGGTGCACGTGCAAAAAAAAAGTACTGCACAAACTCGCGGTCGGCTCGCGCAGTGATGGGTCTACGCCGAGGGAGCAGAGCGACTTAGCGTAGCGGTAGCGCGCGTCCCGACAATGCGAGGGTTGAGACGGGCGGCGCCGTTTGAGGAGCGAAGGAGCTGCTTTGGGCTGTGGCCCCTGGTGCTCCGCCTGCAAAATGCCGCTTGCAATGCCGCCAGCTTGCCGCTCCACCCAACAGCCCAACAGATGTGGACTCCCAATTGAGCCGCGCGACCCAAATTTTTGCTCGGGCTCGCTGGTAGGTGCCTGGTGCCTGCTTGCCCCGCGCCTGAAAAGCGCTAACCATGGCCTTCCACGGAGCCAAACGCCGTAACAGCAGCTACGGCAAGCCGCGTCAGCGGCCCCCGAGGCGCAAACGCCGCCCGCCCGACCCAACGGAATCCCCGGCCCCGCCGCCCGCGGCGCCCGGGGTGGAGAGAACCAGCGATTCTGCTCATGAGAACCAATCCCACGACGGTGTCAACGATGCCGTCCATGCACGCCCCTCTCGCGTGCGCCGCGTCCGGCCGCTCATCGGAGTGGTCCGGAGGTCCCGACAGTCCCGTCACATTCTCACCCGCAGACGCAGCAAGAGCCGTTACACGCCGGACCGTTCTCTGCCGCCCCTCGGACGACCTACCATTGCCTTCTATGATCCCGTCATTGCCATGTCTTCGATGACACCTCCCAAGATTCTTCCCACGACGCTCTCTCTTGCCGGCCATGCCGGCCCGACGCTCTCTTGTCCCCGCTCGTCGCGCGGGGCCCGCCGAGATTCTCTTCGGCGACTTCTCTCTATCGACTTCTTTCTCCGATTTCTCTCCCTTCTCTACGGGTTCCTCATGATGCCCTTCATTTGCACGCGGATGCACGCCTTCCTCTCTCTCCATCCGGAGATGCTACCCGTGCCCAACTTCTCTTCGATAATTGCAATTCCGCCCATCCCAGGTCTACGCGGTTGGGCTGTCGCCCATTTTCCCTCATGCCTCCTTGCTGGATACCTTCAGCTTCTTGGGGACAGTATTCTTCCGGCTTCCATCGCCACGGCCCTTCTTCTTCTTTTCCGGTGCCCGCAATCACGGCCCGGATGTGCGCGGCGTCGCCTCCGCTTTGAGATTCTTTGCGAGGTGAAACAAGCACGCAGTTGCTCTGGCCGCCATCATCACGCCCAGAGCCGCCTCCCACGACGATTTGCAATGAATGTGGGACGTTTCTTCCGCCTCTTCTTCCTGGCGGGCTTTGTTGTCCGCCACGGGCAGTCGTTGCTTGACCATCACAAGTTTGGTCCGATGTCCTCTGACACGGCCATGTTCCCCTAAAACGGCAGTACTGCCCGTTCGCCCACTGCACTCAACACGAACGGGCAGACAAGCCTCTCGGCTGGACATCCAATCGGACAGCCCGCGACCATCTGACGTCCCTTCATCGGGATCAGCTCTACCGCCTCACTGACGAACAACTGGAGGCCCTGGATATTTTTCTTTGCCGAGAATGCTCAGATTACGTGACCACCTCTGCTACCGCTCTCGAGACTCATCTAAAGTCTCATACCAAGAAACGGACCGAAACCAACCATGATATTGTCACACAGCATCTTTATTCGGAAGTCTCTACCTTTCAAGAGAACCATTGGGAGCAAGGTCTCGCCTTCCTGCGATGCCACAAGTTCTCAGCAGCAACCTTCCGCCAGACTCTGATTACAAAGATCTTCTTTCGGCTCGAGCTCAACGTGCTACGAGCTTTCTTCGACGTTCTGATTTGCTTCGTGGAAGCCCATTGCAAGGCCAGTTGCCCTCTCCTGCAATCCCACGCCGACTACGACCCGACGCCCATTCTCCTCCTCCCTTTTGTGTTCGAGCGCCTCGTCCTCTGCCCCAACCCCGATCCCAAGAACGTCACGATCAACCAGCTCATCAACCGGCGCCTCCGCCTCTTTCGCTCGGGCCAAATCCAACTCCTCTACGAAGAGAGCAACCAGATTGCAAGTCGCACCGCCGCCGACTACTCTTCCAACCCTGTTTCGACTCTCCGCTGTGCCCAGGTTGCAGCCGACAACAATAACTTCCGGAGCGCGTACGCGCGTCTGACACGCGACACTCCAGTGGCATCAATTGATGACTCCAACGAATGCATCGCCCGCGACCTTCATCCAAAGTCTCTGGGGCTGCNCTCCAGTGGCATCAATCGATGACTCCAACGAATGCATCGCCCGCGACCTTCATCCAAAGTCTCTGGGGCTGCGGTTGTTTTCACCTCGCCGCTCCACCCGTGGTTCGGCGAACAACAGACGTCGCCTCACTGTCCCCACCAATGCAGTGCTGGACATCATCAGTCAGGCCAAACGAGGAAAGGCTTGCGGATTCGAACTTGACTCATTGGACATTTTCATTAAGTTGGCTGCGCTGTATAGCCGTTCACGAAAAGATGGCAAGAGTTGCTTCGTTAAACTCGAGACTCTCGCGAGGTTCTTCACAATCGTACTCAACGGTGACTTACCTCCGCGAATCAAGGCCATCGTGCGGACCACCTATCTCGTCATGCTGCACAAGGACGCAGAGGACAAGTCGAAGCTCCGTCCCATTGGCATTCCTTCGGCCATTCGCCGCCTCGCCGCGATGGCCGTGCTCTTCCTTTACAAGGCGCGTTTTGGACAGAAGTTCTTGCCCTTCAATTGGGCCTTCGGCGTCCACGCCGGCGTCGACTTTGTTGTTTCCACCATGCGGCTCGGCGTCGAACGCTTCATCTCTGACCCCATCTCTCGCGGCGAACTCCCAACACGCTCCCTGGTCTCCCTCGATATCCGAAACATGTTTAACGCCATCTCTCGCCAGAAGCTTCGCCAGATTATTGCAAGGGACTTTCCCGAGCTCGAGGGATTTGCAGATTGCCTTTATGAAGAGCCGGGCACCGCCTGCCTCCGTCGCGCCGATGGCCAGTGGATTCGCATCCCGGTCGAGGAAGGCTTCTCCCAGGGCTGCCCCGCTTCCTCTCCCTTTGCGGCGATCGTCCTCAATCACATTCTGTCCAAATGCCATCGCGACTTGAGTGCTCGCGCCATCAGCAGATTCTCCAGTGGCATTCTCCTAGACGACGGCCAGGGCGGCTTCCCGATCATTATGGCTTATGTTGACGACACCAACGTGCTCCTTCCGGTCGAGGACGTTGAATTCTTCCTCCTCAAGTTCAAGGAGTACGGCGAGGAATTAGGGGCTGTGCTCAACACGGACAAGACGCGCATCCTCACCAGCACCGATGGATGCAGCACCGTCGCCCGCTTCAGCAACTCGATTCTTTCCGCCGAGCGTAACATCGGCGCCTCCCTCCAACGCGCCATTGACTCCTTCTCGCGGCGCAAGACTGAAGACGGTTCTTCCCAGCCCTGCGAGGTCACCGACGGTCTCCGAATCCTTGGCGCCCCCATCGGATCAGCCTCCTTCTGCCAAGGCTTTATTCTCAAAGCTCTCGAGAATGCCTCCTCCCACTGCGACAAGCTCATTTCAGGATTAGAGAGCGACCAAACAATCCTCCAGCTTTACAAGACGTGCACCGCCCACAAGATCACGCACCTCTTCGCTGCCGACGTCATTTCCCACGAAGAATCCCATCTCCCCGACCACTGGCATCTCTGGTCGAGTGCAATGGCCACGGGCTTTGGCGCCATGACCTCCAAGCTCCTCGCCGCCATCACCGACAGGGCCAACCTCCCTCGCCACGCCCTCAACATTGCTTCAATATCAACTTCCCATGGCGGCCTCGGGCTCCCCCATCCTCGCGCCCTTGCCATTCCAAGCTTCGTCCTTTCCACCCGCCGCTGCCTCCAATACGCCACAGACGGCGTCTATTTGGGCCCCACCGACCCTCTCTTCCGCCTCCCCACCTGCATCACGTCCCTCTATGCCAACTGGAGGACCTCTACCTCCCCAACTTTCGCCTACTTCCGCCGCTACGCCGACACCATCTCCGAAATCTGCGTCCGCCCCCTCGCCCAGACCGGCTCCCGCATGGATTTCTTCCTTCACAAGTCCTCCCTTAACACGTGTCGCGAGCGTATCCAATCTGCCGCCGCATCCTGCCTCAAGATGATGGTGGAGCATGACCTGCGAGGCGACTCCGACGGCCTCGCCCAACTGGAGGACCTCCTCGACCACCGCCTTTCATACTCCCTCGTCGGCATGAGCCGCATCCCGGCCAGGAACCGTCGCAAGAACGAGGATTTCTCCATTATGCTGAAGCGCAAGCTCCGTCTCCCCCTCTGGCCCGACTGCGAGCTGCCGGTGTGCTTCTGCGGCAAACGCATGGACCGCTTCGGCGACCACTTGCTCTCCTGCAGCCGCCATTGCAAAGGCCCGCTGCATGACAAGATCCGCGACGGCTTTGTCCGTCTCCTCCAGGACCTCTTCATCCTGGTGAATCTGACCTGCAGTAAGACGGCAATCGAGAAGGAGCCCGGCCACATCATCCCCGAGCTCCCTGGCTCTCGCCCCTTCGACTTCGCTGTGACCCTCGCCCACCATCTGGGCGACCGTGCTTGGCGCACATCGATCTACCGGATCGGCTTCGACGTGACCGTCGTCGGAGCTGGCCCTCTCAAACAGACCAACAAACTTCCTCCTCTCTCCGGATCGCAGGCTGCTCGTAATAAAGAATTAATATTGCGTCTGCGTGAAGGTGAGAGGAAGAAGTTTCAGCGGCAAGGTAAGACTG